>JAODOF010000021.1:24403001-24415898 GCA_027576175.1 Sciades proops | reverse complement strand
TGAAAAAAGTAGGCAGTAATCGTCATTTAAACTCGTTTTTGTGCAATATTTCATTTGGAAAACAGTTTTCAAAATGGTGGCACTGACACCTGGCTGACACTTCACATTTCGAAGTTTCGCACAATTCTCGTGAAGATCACGCGGGTAAGTGACGTCTGCCGTGGACCAAACAAACTAAATTCAACGTGGCTAAAAACCGAATAGGCCGATAAGTATCATATTTAATTGCAATTAGTTGCCAATGTGAGTCACGATATAAAGTTACTAAAACTGAAAACGTAATTGAATAACATGTTAATTAAGAAATAAAGCAAGTTTAAAAATGACTTCAGTTCTTCTTTAAAAGAAGCCACATTATTTGTAAAGCCCATGTTCTATTCCACTTTGATATCCAGCACATTTTGAACTGAAAAATCTAACAATAAACCTCTTTACTTATTTAAATAAAGCACAATTTATTTATTGCTTAAACATCATTTGTAACATTCACTGCATCAACTTTTTTTAAGCACATTGTTTAAAAATAAAGAAATATGAGACTTTTCAAAGCTAAGTAATTCAAAATCAACTATAAGGCAAAACAAATCGCAAAAAGGAACATACTGAACAGTACAATGGTGATAAAATGGTGTATTAGCACATTGCACATTTTTTTTAACCAACTCTGTATCTCTCAGATGTGTATTATCAAACGCTCTTCATCATTACATTGCTGAACACAAACTGCAGCTTCCTCTTTGCATGTTTCAGCACTCTCTGTAACATACACACAAACATGCAGACTTATTAATTTCTGGTTTGATCCCTTTGCAATACATTTTACAATTACAAATGCTTATTTGTGGATGGCCAACATAACAAATATGTATAACATTAATATAAATTACCATACCTTTTATGGACATCATTATAGCACCATAATCAAACACATTAATCTTAGCAAACTATGTCTTTATGGGTTTTGCTTTGTGCATAGAGGCACTGTCCTGCTGGTACAGGTTTGGGCCTCTTAGTTTCAGTGAAGGGACAATGTTATGATACAACATACAAAGACATTCTACACAATTATGTGGCAGCAGTTAGGGGAACAACCACATATGGTTATCTGGTTAGCCCTATCTTTTCAGGGCTGTGGCACATGATCCAAAGGTCAATAGTAAGAAATGTTAAACCACTGGATAGATCAAAGTTCATTACATTGATATGCAAATGTCCCTGATTGCTCACTATTCTAACTAGCAGGATTCAGCATCAGGCATCCCACTCCACACCGTTTCCATGTTATTGTGCTTTAATATAATCACAGTCTCATTTTTCTACTGAATATGGCATCAGACCAAATAAAGCAATTTACTCTGGGTGAAGGTTTTGAAGAAATTAACTGTAAAAGTGAAAGATGATTTTCTTGATAGAGCAGATATTGTTTCTGATAGGTAAGTCATCAAAAACTATTTTGTAAAGACAGCTTTGGTACTTTAATGCGCTTTAATATGTCACATCTGCGCCTGCTCACACTCAAGACTCCCCTTCCCAGAGTTTGCAGTGGCCTACAAACATGACCGCCGTGGACTACGATATGCGGACTGCACTGCCCTTCATCTCCGGAATAGTGATTAGCACTACACCTCTTCCCCATCTCGCATAATCACCACTGTGTATATAAGGACTCTAGTTTGCATGTACCAACTACGACATAAATGCTCAGTGCTCCCTTGCTTGACTTTACCAAGTCTTTAGATATTGTGTTGCTACTCTGGTTTTTGACTTTTTTTTGTACTTTGGACTTTGTCCTTTTGTCTTTGTCTCTGATATTCTGTTTGTGCCTCGTCTGAACATTGCCTCCTCTTTGACCTTGACACTGCTTCACGATTTGGATTTGTTTGGTAGTTTGCCTTAATGAACTCTCTGCCACTTTTACATCTGCCTGTTGCCTGCATTCCTGACATAATACATTGTTATCATTATTATTATCATTATATACAGTTTCCTCCATGATTATTGGCAGCCCTACCCAACCTCTCACTCATAGTCAGCTGGAATAGGGCTCCAGTCTGCCCGCAACCCTGCACAGGATAAGTGGTTATGGATAATGGATGGATTATTGGCAGTCCTTGCAAAGATTAGTAAAAAAGATTAGAAAAAAACATATTTTCCATTTAAATTGTACATTTTTTAGTTGGAGTGTATAGGAACTTTCAAGCTGTAATCCATGTGTCAGAATGCAGGCACTCATGGATGTAAGTGCAGGGGAGAGCGGGGATGCAAACAGGAAGCATAGTCAAATCAGTAAGCAAACTTGTAGTAAGAAAGCAGGCAGGGGTTGGTCGATTGGCAAACAGAATAGTAGAGATCAGACTAAATAATTAAATGGGTAAATGTGGCAAAGGTTCAGGAAACTAGAGACAGGCAGACAAGAAAGGCTTGGTATGACTGGGTAAACACAGAATGATACTTTGCGATGAAGGTGTGTGAGGGAGAGGCTTACGGTAAGTAGCACTGCTGATTAACAGTTAATGACAGTCAGCTGAACTTAATAAGAAGGAGACAGGGGGCGCTGTGAACTTTGGGCATTGTAGTCTTGGGAAGACATGATTGTAGTTTGATTAGAGTTTTGACTCACAAGGCCATTACTGACAGAACCCCCCTGAGGAGCTCCCTCTGGGAGCTATACTCTTCTTCAGATGTCCTCTCCCCCTTGGTGCAGGTTTGTCATGGTGCTGGGTGTGGAATTCCTGTGTCAACAGGGGGTCTAGAATGTCCTTAGCTTCTACCCAGCTACATTCCTCTGATCCATAGCCTTCCCACTCTACCAGGTATTCCAACTGTCCTCTTCTCCTTCTGGAATCAAGGATTCTGCTTACCTGGTAGATGGGTTCTCTCTCAAGACTCAAAGGCTGGTGTTCCTGGATGAGAGCATTCTCAGCAAGTGGACCTTGAATAACTGGTTTCAGACATGACACATGGAATGTAGGAGCAATGTGACTGTGCGGTGGGAGCTGTCGTCTGTAGGAAACCTCATTGATGCGACATAGCACCCTGTATGGGCTGATGTAGCATGCCTGAAGTTTCTTGCATGAATTGGGTTCCCTTAGGTCATGTGTGGACACCCATACTCGGGCGCCTGGTGAAAATTCTGGATTGTTACCTCAGTGTTTGTTGGCATAATCCCTGTACTTGACATTCACTACCTCAATGCGCTGGTGAACCTCCTCCCATACTGCTTGGCTTCTGGAGAACCAGGCCTCCACTGCCTGTACCTGTGCTGGTGAGTCGACCCATGGGAACAAGGGTAGTGGGTAGCCAAGTATGCACTGGAAAGGTGCTAACTGTGTAGCTGAGTATTGAGTGAATTTTGTGCATACTTGGCCCACGGGATGAAACGAGACCAGTCCCCCTGATTCCTCATGCAGAAAATTCTCAAAACGCAACCAATCTCCTGGTTGGCCCGTTCCATCTGGCCACTGGACTGGATGATATCCAGATGTGAGGCTTACTGAGACTCCAAGACACTCCATGAAACAAGTCCATAGCCGTGATATGAACTGGGGACCACGGTCACTGACAATATCCTCAGGGATCCCAAAGTACCTGAATACCTTTTGAAACAGCAGTTCTGCTTTCTGAAATGCAGTAGGAATGCCTGGTAAGGGAACAAGTTTCAGAGCCTTCAAAAATTGGTCCACAGTAACCATGATGGCTGTGTTACACTGAGATGGTGGTAAGTCTGTGATGAAGTCAATGGCCAGGTGGGACCATGGTCTCTGAGGTACAGGGAGGGGTTCATGGAAACTTTGCTCAGGTGCATTCAGAGCAGGAAGCAACGGAGTAGTTAATTTTGATCCGCATTTTCTCCCACCAGTACTTACTCCTTAGCATTTGGTAAGTTCTCTGACTAATAGGGTGACCTGTGGCAGGAGATGCATGTGCCAATGTCATGAGTTTACTTTAAAGTGGCTTGGGGACATATAGCAAGTCAGGTGGGCAATCCTCTGGGTGCCTTTGGGGTTGGGAGGTTCTTATTTCCTTATCCAATTCCCAAGTGATTGACTGAACGAAGCATTCTGGTGCAAGAACAGGATGAGGTTCAGGGTTATGAGGTGCTGGACTGAAGGTTCAGGACAGAGTATCAGCCTTAGTGTTCTTATGCCCAGGACGGAAGGAGATCGTGAAACTGAACTTCGTGAAGAAGAGAGCCCATCGGGCCTGACGTGGGTTCAATTTCCTTGCTTTCTTGAGATACTCTAAGTTTTTGTGGTTGGTTAGTATCACGAAGGGATGCGTAGCTCCCTCTAACCAGTGCCTCCATTTCTCAAGGGCGAGCTTAATGGCTAGTAGTTCACGATTCCTGACATCATAGTTCCTCTCAGCTGACAAGAACTTCTTAGAAAAGAAAGCCACAGAGTGAAGCTTTGGTTTCTTGCCAAAGTGCTGGGATGGCACCCCTCCCACTCCAATCTCTGAGGCATCCACCTCGATTGTGAAAGACTTGGTTGGGTCAGGATGCTGCATTATGGGGACTGAGGTGAATGCAGTCTTGAGTTGGCCAAAGTCTTCCTCAGCTGCAGGGTTCCAGAGATGTTTGGGACCTTTCTTTAGCAGGGCAGTTAAGGGAGCCACAATGGTGCTGAAACCTCTGATAAAAGCATTGGTAGAAGTTAGCCAAACCTAGAAAATGTTGACGCTCCTTCACAGACATGGGTACTGGCCAAAATATGACAGCAGACACCTTGGAGGAATCCATGCTGACTCCTTCTGCACTGATGACATAACCCAGAGACAAAATCTGACGTAAATGGAATTCACACTTCTCAGCTTTAACGTAGAGGTGACTGACCTGACGTGTTCCAGGTGACTTGCTTCATCAGGGGAGTAGATCAGAATGTTGTCGATGTATGTGATTACAAACTTCCCTAGCATGTCCCAGAGCATGTCATTTATAAGACGTTGGAAAATGCTTGGCACTGAAGAAAGGCCATATGGCATGGCCTGGTACTCAAAATGGCCGGCGGTGGTGCTAAAAGCTGTCTTCCATTCGTCACCCTCTTGGATTATGATGAGGTTGTATGCAGTTGTTCTAAAGCAGAGGGAACCAGTGGAAGTGGATATGGGTACTTTACAGATATTTGGTTTAGTCCTCTGAAGTCCATACAAGGTTGAAGGCCTCCCCCCTTCTTCTCCACAAAGAAGAATCCTGCAGAGGCAGGTGACTTGGAGGGACAAACCTAACCCTGTTTGAGTGCTTCGTGAATGTACTCCTCCACTGCAGCCTGTTCCTTCTGGGAAAGCGGGTAGATGCAGCTGTGTGGAGGTGATGTGCCTGGGAAGAGATCAATGGCACAATCATAAGGGCAATGTGGTAGTAGGCCACAAGCCTTACCCTTACTAAACACCTCCTTCAGGTCAGAATAACATTCTGGTACATTATCCAGTGAATCTGGTTGAGGACTGTGGAAGCTGCCCTGATGTGGGTGGAGTACAGAAGTATGGCAGGCAGTTGTTAGTGCTTAAATACACATTTATTTTGCTTTTCAGAAAGATACTTTCACGACCGGGACAGTCACATGCACACAAACACACACACAGTTGTGTTCTGGTCCCAGCCAACCCCTTCTCTGCTCTCCTACTCCTTTTATACAGCACCGTCACTGCAAGAGACACACACAGACACACACATTAATTGACGACAGGTGTAGTGATTTGGCCACTCACCTTCCCTGACTCCGCCCTCCATTCACAAGCCAATGCTCAGCCACGCCCCTGCTGCCACAAGGACTTTCAACAGAAATAGACGAAATGTATTGCTGGGAGTGCAACAAACAGTTCTGAAAGCATGTAGGGGACCATTGGAGAATTTCCTTGTTTTGCCAAGATAGCAGAGGGTTGTGGAGCTGTAACCAAGGGTAACCTAGGATAATGTCATGGTTAACTGTAGAAGTCACAAAAAGTGAAATGAGTTCAGAATGGAGAGTTCCTACTTGGATGTGAACAAGAGTAGTTCTAGTTGTGATGAGACCATAGGTCCTTTGTCAATGGTCCTGATGCTGAGTGGACTCTGCAGAGGGGTTGTGGACAGGTTGAACTCCTGGATGATCGAACTGTTGATTTAAGTTCTCCTCCACCCGTGAGTCAACAAATGCAGATAGCATGTGGGTCAAGGTTGGCAGTTTCGACAACACAGGTACTTTCAATGATTGTGAGTTAAATTTTCTCACCAGACTCCCCGTGTCAGGAGCAGGCTCATAGTTATTGTTGCAAGTAGGGCGGACTGGACACTGTTATATGATGGTTGGAACTCCCACAATAGAAGCATCGCCATCTCTCTCAGTCCAAGCATTTCAGCCTAGTTTGAGACATCCATAGGTGTGGATGCATCAGCTGACTGAGCTGGTCTGGTGTCCTCTTTGAGAGAGGGTCAGCTGGAAAGTAGATGAGCCAATCAAATAGCGAGATCTATGAGGGAGTCCAAAGTGAGATGTTCATCTTTACAAGCCAGTTCATTCAGTATTTCAGGACGAAGACCTTGGCAAAACACTGCTTTCAGAGCCGGCTCATTCCATCCACTAGTGGCTGCAAGAATTCAGAAATCCAGCACATATTTGGCTACTCCTCTTGAGCCTTGGGTGATGGTGAGTAGACTTTCGCCAACTTCTATCCCTTCAGGTTCGTGATCGAACACTTGTTTGAATAGTTCTAGAAAACACTCATATGAGGTGGTATGCTCCTCTTCACTCTTCCATACTGTGCTAGCCCACTGTAGCGCCTTACCAGTGAGAAAAGAGAGAAACTTTGCAATATTACGTTCATCAGAGAGGTTTGGCATGGTAGAGAAGTACATGGAGCACTGAAGCAGAAATCCCCTACAGTTAAGGGCGTCACCGGCATATTTCTCGGGATTTGGGAGAAGCTGCACGGGAGTTGAAAATGCATCAGAGCGCGTTAGGAGGGCCTGCAACATCACAGCAGTTAACTGTGCCATCCTGGTGTTAAGGTCGGCGAGCATCTGCTGATGTTTTCCTAAGAGGTGTCCCTGAGCGTTTAAAGCTGTTTGCTTCACCTCCTCTGCTACATCCATAACGAAGTGAAGTATCCTGTCAGAATACAGGCACTCAGGGATGTAAATGCAGGGGAGAGCAGGGATGCAAACAGGAAGCGTAATCAAATCAGTAAGCAAACTCCTAGTCAGAAAGCATGCAGGGGTCGGTAGATTGGCAAACAGAATAGTAGAGAGCAGACTAAAGAGTTAAATGGGTAAATGTAGCAAAGGTTCAGGAAACTAGAGGCAGGCAGACAAGAAAGGCTCAGTATGACTGGGTAAACACAGAATGATACTTCACGCTGAAGGTGTGTGAAGGAGAGGCTTAATTAGCACTGTTGATTAACAGTTAACAACAGTCAGCTGAACTTAATAAGAGGGAGACAGGGGACACTGAACTTTGGGCCTTGTAGTCTTGGGAAGCCATGTTTGTAGTTCGCTTAGAGTTTCGACTCACAATGCCATTACTGACATTGATTGAACCCTGACAAAATGTTTCCTGCCATTTACAGGCATATGCTTTTAGCCACATGTGAGTTAACTGTAGAATAGAATGACAATTTAATTATTTAAAAAACTGTATATGTTGTGCAGGTTAACCCTAACCTATTGGGGCGGATCCAGGAAAATGGGAAGGGGGGGTCGACCCAGTAAGGCTGGGGATCCAGGGGCCACCAGAGGCTCCTGGAAGCTCTGCAGTTTTTTAAATGCCCAGAGATGCATTTTGAGCTGTCAGAGACATGTTGTAAATGAAATCTGTTAAAGAAAATTACCATATAAAACATATGTTTTAAAAGTAGGAACTTTCAAAACCATTTTATTACTCATTGAATATTATATTGTCAGAGTTGCATGTATATGTGTAGAACATAACAACTGATATATGGTAATATTTATGAAAGTTGCATTGTCATATAATGCATTACCATGTGACACTACAGTGTAGTACACGGACTACAAAACATCTTATATCAATAAATTATTACCATTTTAGCAACTGCAATCTGAGCTCCTGCTTAGGACATTCAATGAACATATAAGACAGTGAATATACCCAAGTAAACTGAGGTAATGCAAGTCGCCACTTAAGACAGAGCTTAATACTGAGATAACTATAAACAGACTGCAAGAGTTATAAAGAGTTATAAAGTCTGCAAGAGCTGCATGTCTATAATACTAAGTCAGTAACTGCAGTCTGAGCTCTTGAGTCTAACGGACTGAGATAACTATACAATGATTGTGTGAGTTGCATGTGAACAAGTCCTATAACAAGTCTTTGTTCCCAAGACTTGAGGGATTTCAAGCAGATTTTCTTCAGAGCCGTTGCAAAAATCAACATCTCTCACAGACCTATCTAGCCACTGTCATAAAAATCAAGGTGAGGCTCACGCCCAAAACGGCACATGTTCCATGTACATACACAGGGTATAGTAAGTACAGGGATACCCTATTAATGAATACGAGCAGTAGCCAGACAGCCGACGTGTGTATGTGTGTGTGTGTATGGGTGTGTGTGGGTGGGTGTGTGTGGGTGGGTGTGTGTGTGTGTGTGTGTGTGTACACAGTAAGCCTGCTGCAGCATCTTATCATTTTGGCTTGTGAACATGCGTGTTAATGATACCATAAACATAAAAGGATGGCCCACCCCCTTTACATGTAGCCTACAGTGCAGTCCAGGAATACAGTATGTTATGTCAATGCACAAAGTTCCTGTGCCCTGTTAAAATCCAACAGGACTTTCCCAGCTTGCTTTTCACTGCATTCGTGTCACGAGCAAAAAAACTTAAGCTAGGACTCTACTATTAAATATAAATTTATACCATAAACTCTTCAGCTTAAGCCCACATAACAGTTTATTTTGTTTATTTTTTAAAACCTTATTAATTAAAAAATGGTGAGCATATCTCGGTATCTGCAATACAATCAAGTCACAATTCCAAGTAGCCATGTACTAAAGCTTTTTTTTTTTTTTTTGGACCGGGGGTCCATGCCAGCCTACTGTATTTATCTTTGATTTTTTGGACATTGAAGTTCAGAGTTGTCAACTTAAGTCCAAAAGCTATAGCATTTTTTTTTTTTTTCATTTGACAACAGACTTTGGTCACATGCCTGCTTTAAATTCATTTTCTGGGATTGTTGTTCAGATTATTAAAATAACCTGCATGTACTGTATGTAGTCCATGCCTCCATGGTTGCCAGACTTTTCTTGTGTAGAATTATCTGAGATCAAGTTTATCAATAGCACCTAGCTTACTGCCATAAAACACAAGTAACTTCCTTTAAACCCCCAAAAATCAGGGATAGAAAATGTGGACTGTAACAGGAAATAACATTCAGTGTTTGACAAGAATTTTAAATGTATTTTTTTTTAGTCTTAGTCGCTTACTGAAAATTGCAATTACATTTTAGTCAAATTTTAGTGTTTTTTGTTGTCTTAGTAAGTGGAACTCAGTTCTAATTTTTGTCTAACTTTAGTCAGTATTTTAGTCATAATTGTCTCAGACAGTTTCATGATATTTGTTGTAAAATGTGCCCTGTAGGTGAGGAGCTATTACTCGAGGGATATTCCTGGATTCATATAAAGATGTTACTTCATTCAGGCCAATGAGTGTGTGTGTCCTGACTCATAGACCTGTTAGAATTCAGGAGCATATTTCTCCTGGCTGTAAAAATTCCCTTGAGAAGTAAGCTATGTTGTTTGCTATTTCTTCGTAATTTTTGTTGTCAAATATATATAATTTTTTTTATTTACATTGTCTTTACAATTTAGTCATGAAATAAAAAGTTGTCAATGAATACTATGGTTTAATTTAAATATGGTTTAATTTAATAATATGGCTTCCATCCACATTATTTGGTAACTTATTGAATAGCACTTGATCCAACATATCCTACTGTTTTGCATTTTATTTTTTTAAGCTCTGAAAGTTACTTGTGCATACAATTTATGAAGCTACTAGATATTACATTGAGGTCATGAAATGTATGCACAGAATATCATATATTTTATTGCACTTAAATCAAAACAATGAATTATATCACATTGATAATTTTTGAATAGCACTTAAGTCCATAGTTAGTTATTTGGGTATTACATCCCTGCTGCACATGCTTAACTCAACTCCAAATACAGCTTAATAAGAAAGACGATTAGTGAATGGAATGCCAGTTCATGAAATATATGGACAGCATTATACTGTCATGTGTATAATATTTGATTTAATATTACTGATTTTTTTTAAAGGCAGATGGTTTATTAGGGGAGAAATATACATTGGTAATAAGTGAAATTTATTTGCAAAAAAGGTATTTCTGCAAAAAAGCTGAGAAAAAAAAAACCCCATCAAATATAGAATTAACCTGCCATTAATCCTAAAGGCATTTCACCACTCTTGATTTAATGACCTGAAAATCCACATCAAAGTTAGAGTTAGTCTTAAAGATAGACATAGAGTTACTGCTAACCTTTGCCATAACTGGCAGAAACCAATCTTGAAGAAGGCAGTGAGTCTTGATGACTCGAACACTCAAGAGTTTATTCACATGACACATAGTCATTATACATTCCTGAAATGTAATGCCAACAAACATGCAACATTCTGTTTCCAAAAATCTGTAATTTAAAAATAAAATATCTGTACTTATAAAAGTTTTATTAAATGGATAACTCTTTATCCAGAAATATGTGTTTCATCTGATCCCATCAAATGCAATGGTCCACCAATTATTTTTCTTTCAACAGTGGAAATTGCATCAGACTCAAGGGGGAGGGGGGCAGGGGGATGGTAGTGAAATAAAGATATTGCACGTTCTTTTCTACTTTAATTTCTTGGAGGAGATGATAAAAAATACATTATATAAATATACATATATACATACATATGCTTTGCAATGTGAATTCTTTCTCCACTGAAAAACTGAAGATAATGAAATGTAGAGGCAAATGAAGTACAGTATGTAGACATAGACAAACTGTTGGTTCTTCTTAGTATTTCATTCTTTCATTCCTCTCTCCACTTACATCTATATGATCTGTATGAACCAATATCTTTATTCTGTAATTAACAGTTATTCCATGAAATTGAGTTGGCTATAAGCCATATATGATGAAATTGAGTGGAATAGGTGTTTTATCTATCCATATTCACTGGATTTTGAGAAACAGAGCAAATTTTTGCAAATTCGATAAATAAAAGCTTTATACAAAACGTCAGACAAAATAATTTCCATTTAGAATGTAAACAAACCGGCAAAATGACTAGCAATTTGTAAAAAAGGCTAAAATAATAATTCTTGAAAAATAAAAAAAAGATATGTTCTTACCATCAAATACTTTTATTCCATATACTGTTGCTTTTTTGTATTTTTGGAGTTTTGTTTTAGGGTTTTTATTTCATCCTCAGTTGGTTCAGTAACATGGTCCATCATTTTCTTTTCTTCTTTTTTTGATGGTTGGCAAACCAACTTAAAAGGTACATTACTGCCACCAACTGGGCTGGAGTGTGGAACAGGAGATACTGGGGGGAGGACTATATTCTTTTATTTAGCTATTTCTGTTTCTTTTAAATACTTGATGTATTACATACATACATACATACATACATACATACATACATACATTACAAAGGATTAATGAACCAAATGCAATCAGAAGCCTTACACCACATATTTCATTTGATTTTTTTTATTTATTTTTTTTTGGGGGGGGGGATATTATAAATATTTTAGGCAACATTTATTTTTATTTTTTGAAATAATTTTATACTTGCATTCATTTTTCTCTTGATGTTTTATTTTGGATTATGTAATCATTCGAATATTCATCTTCAATGATTGCTTTATCCTGGTTGGGATCCTGGTGGACCCAGGAACACCAGTCCATCACACCTACACTGTAAAATATAATATGTTAGCTTTTCTTATAAGCCCAAATCAGGAAAAGTTGGGATGGTCAACTTCATTTGTTTTGTTAATGTACATCCATTCCTGCATTTCAGGCCTGCAACACATTCCAAAAAAGTTGGGATGGGGCAACTTAGGGCTAGGAATGAGGTAAAACAATTAAATAATGATGTGATTTGAAACAGGTGACGTCAACAGGTGATTGTAATCATGATTTGATACAAAATCAGTATCCAGGAAAGGCCTAGACTGTGGGAAGCAAAGATGGGCCAAGGATCTCCAGTTTATCAACAAATGTATGAGAAATTTATTGAAATGTTTAAAAGCAAGGTCCCTTAAAGATCAATTTGAAGGGATTTTGATATTTCACCTTCTAGGGTACAAAATATCATTTAACTGATTCAAGGAATCTGTAGGAATTTCAATGCATAAAGATCCAAGGGCGCAAGCCGAAGCTGAACACCCGTGATCTCTGATCCCTTAGATGGCATTGCATCAAGAACTGATATAGCTGATATAACCACACGGGCTTGGGATTACTTTGGCAAACCTTTGTCAAGTACTGCAATACGGAGTTACATCTACAAATGCCTGTTAAAACTTTACTGTGGAAAATGGACGCTTTATGTTAACTATATTCTGAAGTGCTGTCAACTTCTCTGGGCTCAGAGGCATCTGGGATGGACTGTCACACAGTGAAAATATGCACTATGGTCAGATGAATCAGTTTTCTAGGTCATTTACATACTAGTCTTACGTAAATGACATGACCCCTGGAAATTATACATTATAAAATTAGACATGTTAAATAGTTAACTGTCTGAATTGTATTTTAATATGAGAGTGGGAACATGTCCTATTTAGCCAGTAAAGTTTGGCTCTTTGACAGCCGGTTTTACAAACCAAAATAACCAGAGGTTAACCGAAGATCTCTGGTTAACTTCTGGTTACGCATTTTTTTC
>JAODOF010000021.1:21101896-21112771 GCA_027576175.1 Sciades proops | reverse complement strand
AATTAAATAACTTCCCAGCCACAGAATGGGCTGGGTTTTTTTTTTTTTTGAGATATTGCAGAAATAAACATATATTACAATGACCAAATTTCAGAGGGAATTAAATTTCGCCGATTTTATGAAATCAAAGGCCGTATAGCTTTAGCTATATTACTATCCAGCATCTAGAGTAAGAAGAGTATCTTGAAATTTTGAATGAAAGAGCTTTAAAGAATTTTAGAATAAAATTTAATTCAAAGATTGATTTCCTAATTCTACTTAGGCGTAGCAGAAGTTGTTCAGGTATTCAATGTGTTTCCAGAATGAGAACAATATAAAAAATGTCTATAATTTATAAAAGTGCCATTATGCCGTATATGATTAAAACCACAATCATATTTACATTATCACACAAACAGGTTAAGTGATCTCTCTGGCTCTTTGCAGTGTGCGGAGTCTGGCCTGGTGTTAATGTTATTTCATGGCCCCTTGGGCTGGGCTGCAGCACAGTTTCTCCACATCCTGAGCACTCGACTGCTTTTGTCCACTCTCCAACCTGCTCAGCCAGGAACTTTCAGTCACAGGCCAGATTTATGAATCTGCTCTCGACAGGGGCTCACCCCACTGCAGCTGTACCAGGTTTGTTCTTCAAACAATAACATCCAAATGCACAGGAAGGCCTATCTTTCTTTCTTTCTTTCATGCTGTAAGTGTAAAACAGAACATTTTCTGACCATCTAAATCTTGTCTCCAGAATTATAGGCTACGTTAATCATTTTCAACTTTGTCATCACTCTTGGGACAAATCAATATGGAATAATATTCAGATAGTATTTGTACTAAAATTGTGTTTGCTCAAGTAACTTTCACAGGAAGTGCCACTTTGAACGCAAATAAAAATAATCTATCTGAAATACATTCAAACTCTGTCCCAGGTGATTATTATGAAAAAGGATATGAGATATGACACATACTACACCATTTATGCTTTTCAGTTCATTCAAATGGTCCCAATAATTCCACTTTCTCTTTTCCTCATTTCATTTCTTCTCTTCCTTTCCATTCCAACTGGCCCTCTTTCACTCTCCATCTCCTACTTTCCTGCTTTTCTGTTCCGGGCAGTTTAACACACGCCAGACCTCGGCAGAAATGTGTGGAGGAAGCAGGGGTGATGAAAGACCAGTCTAAACATGTGTGGGGAACTGCCATTAGTCCATATGGTTTTCTTGTGAGGCTAATAATGCAAGTGAAGCCCATGTCGTATGAGTTTGGTGTTATTAAGGAGGATAAGGTGTATCCATTGTTTCTTTCTTTATGCTTTATGCTAATAGATGCACACTGTGAGCATCCTGAACCCTCTTACCCTCTAGTTCTTGATAAATGAAGTGGAGTACTCCTCTTATTTGCAAACATGATTTATTTCAGCAAATGTCAGATCACAGGGTTATAGGTTACACAGGAAGATGGCTTAAAGGATTATTACATGAGTGAATGAGTACACTGTATGGGGCTAAACCTCTTTCCCATTTCCTTTATTATAGCTCTTGTTACTCAGCAGACAAGCAGAGACTATCACCTCTGAACATATGATTCTTACCAGAAGAAGTTTGCTTGTTTCAATAATGTATTTGATTAGGAAATGATTAACACTTTTAATCAACAGTTATGGGGTGTTTGTTTTGTTTTCATTTATTTAATTTAATGGTTAATTGCACTATGTACAGCAAGCTCCATTTTCATTTTTCAGCCATTTCAGCTGGTCGTGTTATCACAGCTCCAGGGTCCATGATTTAATCCTGACCACAGGTGTCTGTGTGGAGTTTCACATGTTCTCCCCACGTGGGTTTCCTTTGAGTTCTCTGGTTTCCTCCCCCTGCCTTTAAGTTAACCAGTTACAAAGAAGGGTGACTATCAGGGATCTGCTTCACCACTTTCTGCTTTTAAGAGAACTAGATCCAGGGAGCTTGAGGAAAGAGGGAGTCAGTCAGATTATGTATCACAATTTTTTTCTTCGTTCAGCTGAACTTTATGCCCTTGGTTTTATGCTCACTGTTTGTCATGTTTGTGACTCTATCTATCTGGTCCTGAACAGTCCTCCCCCTTTCCTTTTTACAGACTTCATTTTACCATTCTGGTAAGCTAATCTCCTCCATTCAACATCCTTAGCTCTTTAGAAAATCTTTAAACTCCTTGCATCATTCAGAAATTTCTATTTCGTTACCTTTTACAACACTACAACAAGCTTTGTGTTTACTAAGTAGAAGTGAAAACTAAGCAGAAACTAAGTAGAAGTAGTAGGGGTTCTAAGTAGAACTGCTTTTGAAAGATAGAACCATTAATGAATCAAAAAACTTTTTACAAGCCCGTAGCAGCTATGCAGTGCTGTGGGGTTCCAGGTTTTTTTTTTTTTTCTTTATTAGCAGGTTCCAAGTCATTCATGTAGCTTGTAGTTTATCTCTTGTAGGTGTCTGCATGCACTGTCCAGCAGCAGATTAGCAAAGACGCTAACTGTGCTAGCTATGTACACTCAACAAAGGCAAAAATGATCTGCTACGTCTTTCTAAAGCTTATTTTTCTTCATAATGTCTCTATACACACTTAAAGGTAGACTGACTTTCAGATTTTTCAGGTTTAGGTCATAAAAATAATTTTCTCTGACACCCAATTATTTTTGTTTAGTGGACCAAAAACTACTGAATTCGAATCATAGACTTCCAATTTTATTCAGTGTTTTTTTTTTTAATAGAACAATTAATGAATTTAGGCCATGTGGCCCTAAATTCTCCGCTATTATTTCTTGCTTCACTGTGACGCAATCCAAGAGACTACGTCATGCATCACGTGGTGGGCTTTCCCCGTTCGTGCAAGGCATTGTGGGATACAAATTTGACACAGGAGAGGAAAATGGAGGATGTGAATGAAACATGGAAGACCGACTACAATAACAGAAAGCAAGAAGAAAAGATGTTATGTTGTGAAGGAAAGGAAATGCAGGACCAAACTAATAAATATCAGCGGTCAGCAAGCACCTCAGTGTGATCAGCTGTTTGTTTAGCAACACAATGATGTAACTGTCAGTGCACAGTCAAGGTAAATCTATAGATGGCGGTAATGCAACACTGTGGATGCTAGCTGCTGTAAAACCCAAAAGAAGAAGAAGAAAAAGAAGGGGAAGAGGTTAAACTTGCGCATGCGTACACCAGACTTCCTCTGTCTGCTTGACTGCGTGAAGCGAGCGATTTCATGCACATTATTTGCTTGGGAGTCCCCTCAAATTACATAACTTCCCAGCCACAGAATGTTTTTTTTGAGATATTACAGAAATAAACATGTATCACAGTGACCAAATTTCTGAGGGAACTAAATTCACCAATTTTATGAAATCAAAAGGCCATCTAGCTTTAAGTAATTATTGTACTTAGGTAGTTTTCCCAGCAGAACACTTTTACTTGCATAATTTCCTTAATGACTACTTTTACATTTACTCAGTACAGTATGTTTCATAATCTTTCCACCACTCTATAGTTTCACTGTTGTGACTATGATGAATCCCATATGGAAAAGATGCAGATAAATCTTATAAAATTTGTATGTCCTTTGTCTGAAACTTGTATGTAAAGCATACAACAGTGAAACCAGATATAAGATCCTTAGTAAATTTGAACAAAATGAAACTTGTATGATTTGCGTATTTATAAGAACAATATATGACAGTAATGCAAAAGTGGCCACTTTCAAGAGTAAATCATATTCCTTATATGATGCACAATACATGAAACATAAACTGAAGGTGATGGAAAGTTTTTTATAAGTTTCTTCTGTTTCTTTTCCATATGGGTAATCACCTTTCACTCCTCCTTCTTCTGTATGAATTAATTAAAAATATTCAGCTGTTCATGTGGAGTACAAACGATATAATTCCAGTTTTATGTTGTTTACAGTCAGTCTTTTCTGGCCACGAGGTTCTGAATCTTCAAGGCTGAAATCTGATTGGTTCTCGGGACAGTGCGTAAGATATAATCAGACGACTGAAATGAAAAGTTATGAGAGTTTACAGCGTCACGTCTCTAAACCATATTTAAAGAGTTTGATGTTAAAAATGTTTAGCAGAGATTGAACAAAAACAGGAAAAGTCTGTGATTTGTCGTCTGATCGAATGTTTTTATGAAAGTGGGTTGTGCTTGGTCACGTTTATTAATGAAACATATTGTGGCAGCGGGGGCGTGGTCGAGTGTCGGCTGCGAGGAGGCAGGTTGAACCAGCGGGTAACGTGATGAGGTGCAGCTCTGTCGAATTACTGGCTGTCTGTGTGTCTTTCAGACAGCCAGGAACGAGAGAGTGAGCTGTGACGCCCCATCTCATATGTGTGTGTGTGTGTGGTGCATTTACGTGTCATTAGAAGTCACTGAAAAGTGCCAAAATAAAAAGAACACACCTGTTCTGAAGCCTGCTACCAGTTCCTCTGTTTCCCACGAGTTAAAGAGTTGTTACACGTGTTTATTAATGACTCTTTAGAGAATCCTAGAAGTCTGACTTCTGAAGTTTTACTTGTTTGCTGCTTCTGTGTCGAATACCTGTATTTTTTTTATTTACTATTTTAAAATTATCTTTTTATTTTATTTTTCGAAATGGTTGTTTTTCCCCGGTCTCCATTCAGAATAGGTTTAATCGTCCATACAAATGTGACTTTATAAGTTTTTATATGTTGTTGTAAAGTGGTGGGTTTCTGTAATGATAAATAATGAAAAAAATCAATCAATTAGAACTGAAATGTTGAAATTACTTCAAACTTTAAGTGTGAAATAAAATTGCTGGTTACAGTTGCCTATAAACTATAGCACGGAATTGGCAAAAACTTCAGGAAATATTGAAATATTTCACAGCCGGGATGAGAAAGCACATGTGGATTTATTTATTTATTGGGATCATATCCATCTGGTTCGCCACCTGTAGCCCCGCCCACTTCTCCGCCCATGTTTCTTTCTTCTCTTCTAATTCTCTGAATGAGGGACGAGTGAAAATCAGCTCCTGTGTGAAAAGCCTTTCATTTTATTTTCCTTGTATGAGATGGTAATGAGTCTAAACTTGTGAATATTATCAGCTTAAGATTGCAAAAGTGTGTGTGTGTGTGTGTGTGTATCAGTCCTCTGTCTCCAGCCCTGACCTCCTGGACTCACTGTCTCTGGAGGATGAGCAGAGAGAGAAGGGGAAGGGGAAGGACGAGCCGGACTCACTCCCTCCCAGACCTCAAGACAACACCAGAAAGCTGCCCAAAGCCCTGCCCATCATCACAGTAAGCCCTGCCCCTCCTCCTAGCCACACCCACCCATCCTCAACCTCACCTTGTCACGTTCCTATCCTTTGCATGCATTCCCTGATCCCACCACAAAGGGGCGACCTTAACCAAAAAACACATGCGCACGCACACACAGAGACTGAGGCCCTACACACTGATGCTGCTCAGGAGATCAGTAGACCAACGAGTGTGTTCGTTTGTGGAACATGATGTTCTAAACCCCTTGTGGATTTGTTCTTTACAGGCTCCTGAGAAGTCATCCAAACCCTCGACTCTGACTGCAACGCCTGGCGCTGCTGCCCTCAGGCCTCACTCTCCCTCCATGGAGGCCAAGATGAAGAGCGATCAAGGTTCCACCACGCTGGAGGAGCTCAGAGCTCAACTGCGAGAGCTGAGGGCCATCGTGGAGCTGATGAAGAGCCAGCACAAGTAGGGATGAAGAGCTGGAGATGTTTAGAGAGAGGGAGAGAGAGAAGGGCAAGTCAGGAGGAAGTGATGTTTGGAGGGATGGAGGTATTTAAAAGGATGCAGAGAGGTGTTTCAAAAGAGGAAGTGGATGGAGATGTTTGGAAGGAGGTATGGAGAAGTTTGGAAGGGAGAGGAAGATGTTTTACAGAATTTGAGACATGTGGAAGGAGGGAGTCATCGATGGAAGACGGAAGGAGGCTTCTGGAAAAGTGAAGATGTTTAGATCTTCCAGCATTGGAACTGGAAGATGTATGGAAGGAGAAGAGGAAGATGTTTATAAGGAAGGAAAAAGACTGCTGGAAAGAGGAGGTAGATGGATGGAGATGTTTTGAGGAAAGGGACTAGGGGGATGTTTTCAAATAAGATGGAGATGCTTGGAAGGCGGGCTGGAGATTATCAGAAGAAGGAAGCAGAAGGTGTTTGGAAAGAGAGGTAAGAAAGTGGAGGGAGACCTTTGGAAGGAGTGATTGATGAAGAGGATAGGAAATGTTTGGAAAGTGGACAGAGATGTTTGGAATAAGGGATGGAGAAATGTAGAAGCAGAAAGGTGATTATCCAAGTGGAAGGTGCTCGGAAAGAGAGGTGGGTGGAGCAGTTTGGAAGATGGAGTAAGGAATTTGGAAGAAGGAAGGAAGATGCCTGCAAGGAGGAAAAATTAGTTTGAAAGAGGAAGAACTTTTGAGGAGTTTGGGGGGAGAATTTTTGGAAAGAAATGGAAGGAGACTCTTGAAAAGATGGAGATGTAGGAGGGATGAAGGAAGAAGAAAGGAAGCAAAAAGGAACTGAAGGTAAGGAAGTGGAGGGAGCAGCTCAGAAATAAATGTTTGGAAATAGGAGGATGAAGAGATTTGGAAGAGGAACGAGGCAGTTGCAAAGAGTTGGTAGATGTTTGGAGTCTTTTTGAGTGAGATGTTTAAAGAGGATGGAAGCTGACGTTTGGAAGGGATCGGGATGAGATTTGGAATGGGGGAAGGAATTGTGTAGTAGAAGTGAGGGAGATGTTTGAAAGATTAACACCATCAGAATTTCTGCAGATTTCCGTCAGCATTCTTCAGTATTCATTGTTCCTGACTTATTTATTCCATTGGATTTTACTCATTTTATCTGTTTTTTCCCAGACAAGAGATGAAACAGCTTGTGAGTGAACTAGACGAGGAGAAAAAGATCCGCTTATCCCTGCAGGTGAGCACGAATCAATATGGTCTCTTGTGGAATTATTTTCCGATGCAAATAAAAAATGCAGTGTGTTTTTTATGAAGCACAAAGAACCCACTGAGAACCTAACGCTCTAAAGGCCTTCTCGCATGGTTCTTCACTCACTTTAAGAAGAAACTGGAATATTCTGAGGTGGAGAATGTGTGTGTGTGTGTAATTTTTTTCCTGCTCTCTGTGTGTTTCAGATGGATGTTGAGAACATAAAGAAGGTTCTGTCCAAATGAATGCACGTGATGGTGAAGTGGTTGAGGTTGGAAGGCAGAAACTCCGAACGCCTGGCAGATGGATTTGTGCCAAAAGAGAAAAAGAACAAAAACCACGCGAGAACAACAGCATAGAGAAAACAAACGAAGGCTTCCCTCACTTCCAGATTATTTTTATTTTATTTTATTTTTTTAAAGGGTGATGTGGCACTCTGTAGCGCCATCGTGTTGAGGAGGAACCCATCTTCTCCTGGTACTGCGTTCCATCGAGTGACTCGACTCTTTAAGCGACATGAAGGAGAACCCGCTGCATTTACCTTCAGTACGGTTCACTTTGAGTTCTTTTCTTTGCCTTTACCTTCGTGGCCTTTATTTTTATTTTTCTCACCGTTACCCGTGCGGCTGTCGCTCTCCTCTCACCCACGCTGATGCTGAGGCCTTTATTTTTCATAAAATTGTGTCTTTTCTTTCAGTCTTTCGTCAGCGATAAGGAGAACATGCACATTTTGTTTTCTTGATGCTGTTTCTTCTTTTGAGAAAGTCTTATATAAACTTTTATATTTTAATGTACGGAAAATGCATTTATGTGTGCAAATTTTATTAAAAAAGAATATTCCAAAATAAACTGTGCCTCAGGTTTCATTCATCTGTCTGTCTGTCTCTACCTGTCTGTCTGTTTGTTCTGTCTTTCTCTTTGTCTGTCTGTCTGTCTGTTTCTATTTTTGTTTAACTATTATAGTATTATATATAATATATATTTATATATTATATTTATATAATAGTATAACTATTATTGTTTAACAGATAGTATAGACTAT
Organism: Sciades proops; assembly: GCA_027576175.1. Taxonomy (NCBI): domain Eukaryota; kingdom Metazoa; phylum Chordata; class Actinopteri; order Siluriformes; family Ariidae; genus Sciades; species Sciades proops. The sequence goes on along the minus strand of JAODOF010000021.1, from coordinate 21,104,792 downwards.
CTGTCTATCCCGTTCTGACTGGCTAACTGTCTCTATATGCTTCTACACCTCTCTATATCTGTCTGTCTGCTATGTCTATCTAACTGTGTCTGTCTGTCTATATGTCTATTTAATGTGTTTACTGTCTGCTTGTCTATGTCTGTCTGTCTATATATCTGTCTGTCTCTTTATGTTGGTCTGTCTGCTGTCTGTCTATCCATCTGTCTATATGTCTGTCTGATGTTTCTTTCAGACAGATGGATAGACAAACAGACACACAGACAGACAAATCTATCTGTCTTAGAACATCCAGAACCTTTAGAACCTCATCAGTCTGTTGTTGTTTTAAGAAATGGAGACTAAGCTGTATGAGAAACTGCCAGGAAACTGGAGATATCGTACAGAGGCATGTTCTACATTCACAGAACACCACAAACTGCCTGTAACCAGCAGAGGGAGAGAAGAGCGAGGCTCCGGGGCACAACTGCGCTGGAGGAGAAATGCATCAGAGTCTGTAGTTTGACAAACAGTTACTTCACACATCCTCAGCTATCAGCTTTATTAAATATAACCCACGAACACACAAACCTAACCTCCAGCAGTGAAGACATGACTCCAGGATGCTGCTGGCTATCTGGGCGGATCTTCAAAGATAAAGCCAAATCTGCAACTGGCAAATAAAAGGAAAAGTTTAAAATGGGCAAAAGAACACAGACACTAGAGAGAGGGATTTAGATTTAAATTTAAAATAAGGTCTTCTGGACAGATGAACCCAAGTTGGAGGTGTTTGGATCACAGAGAAGAACATCTATGAAAAGATGCTGGAGGAGTGTTTGATGCTCCTGGTGGAAGAAATGTGATGGCTTGGGATGCTTTGGTGCTGGTAAAGTGGGAGATTTGTACAGGGACACGGTAGTATTTAACAAGGAAGATTCTCACTTCTTTTTTGTAACTCGCCATGCCATACCCTGTGGACAGCCTTTAACTCGAGTCAGGTTCATCCTACAACAGGACAACGACCCAAAACACTGCTCCCAAAGATCTGCAGCTTCACTGGGGGGGAGTGGCTATCAAACCAAGAAAATTCAAGTTTTGGAATGGCCCAGCCAGAGCCCAGACCTAAATCCAATTCAAAATCTGTGAGGTGACTTGAAGAGTGCTGTGTACAAGAGACGCCCTTGCAACGGATTATAATCACCATCTACCTCTATATTTGCAATTTTGCACAAGACATTGCACATTGCACAGTATATCTACCTCTATGTTTGCATATTGTTAGATTTTTTTAAATTATGTTTATTTTCATTCTAGTTTTATATTTTGCATTGCATATGCACTTTATATTTTATATTTCATATTTTATATATATTTCTTTTTATATTAGTAAGCATAGTTTGGTTGGGTAGTTGCAAAATAAGAATTTCATTACCCAATAATAAACCACTGTGTCTGTTATTGTGTACAGTATATGACAAATAAACATCTTGAATCTTGAATATTTACATGGAAATTAGCAGGCACAAAAAATGGATATATACAGAATACAAAATTCGAAACATTAGTAAAATAAGGTGACCAGATTTCTAAGAGGAAAACCAGGGACATTTTTGGTTCGGCAGTGAAAATATCATTAAAACATCTCCTGTTTTAATCTTTTTAATAAAAAGGGGGGACATTTCTAGTTTTCATGTATTTTCATCATGCATTGCATAAAAAGTGGGATTTTCCTCACTGAGTGCACTGTCGGCCTATTCTACTGTACAACTGCTTTAGGTTAACATTAATTAAAGACAATATAAAAATCTCTGGTATGGGTACATAGTTTAGATTTATAGAGTCTTAAATTGTAGGCTAGCTGAAATAGATGTTTTAGACCCATGAAAGTAAATATATTAAATTAATTACCACATATGCCACTAGTAATGGACAATGTATTTAAAAATATACAAAACACACAACACAATTAAAAAAATAGTTTATTTCAATCCAAGCAATTTCAAGGTATGGTAACTATTATTATTATTATTATTATTAGTAGTAGTAGTAGTATCAGAACAGCCATTCAGTAGTCTTGATAATCTAGACTAAAAGCAGAAGAGATCATGAGCAAAATAGTCAATAGTACATGTAATGCTTGTACCAATAGTGCATGTAGTGCTTGTACCAAGTTCAACCTGCCATTACTCCCAAAGTACTGAACAGAGCTTAATGATATAAATTTATTTGGAAAGTAGAAATTATAAGCTTTTTATTGACAATATTCATGAGAGAAAACATTCAAGAGTTAAGCAATGACAGGTTTGGAAACTTAGATGATTGTCTGCATGCACAATTTTCACAGCATGGCCAGCAAGCATCTGATATGCCTAGTTTACCATTTTCATCCTCTCTGTGAATGGCCTGAAAGCCACAGAACTTCTTTTGCTGATCTTTGGGGAAATAAATAAAATCATAACCTTGGGGTTATTTTGTGATATTATTTGACGAGCAAAATGCGACACAGTTTGGCCAGGAATTTTAAGATGGGTGCACTTTTTTTTAAATAAAAAATGAGCTCCCTGCTCATTACATGAAGATAAATTGTGTGTGTGTGTGTGTGTGTGTATGTCTCTGTGTGTGTGTGTGTGTGTGTATTTAAATAAATAAATAGATTGTGGCAACCTTTTATTAATTTGTGGCCACATTTTACTTGTTCATTCATTTATCAAGGCATACAACCTTAAAGTAAAACTCAAAAAATTGTCTCTGTCCATACAGATGCATATGATTTCAGTGGCCTAAATATGTTGTCACACCAGAAAAAAATCATCTCATCTCATTATCTCTAGCCGCTTTATCCTATTCTACAGGGTCGCAGGCAAGCTGGAGCCTATCCCAGCTGACTACGGGCGAAAGGCGGGGTACACCCTGGACAAGT
>JAODOF010000021.1:21038432-21048694 GCA_027576175.1 Sciades proops | reverse complement strand
ACCCACGCGGACACGGGGAGAACATGCAAACTCCGCACAGAAAGGCCCTCGCCGGCCACAGGGCTCGAACCCGGACCCTCTTGCTGTGAGGCGACAGCGCTAACCACTACACCACCGTGCCGCCCCAGAGTGTGAATAATTTTTTTTTATTTTTTAATCACATTTTTTTATATATTTTAAAATAACTTCAATGTCTTCTAAACTTCTAAATGCCAAAGATTGTCCAGATAATTATGTAAAGCAAAGTAGCCTAGGCTATTAGCATCAGCTCAGTTCAGAAGAAACTGCAAGACAGTGGAAAAGTATGTGGCAGCATAACAATATCTACATAGTATATTTAAGGAAGAAATACAGATTAATGTAACTTTATCCAGATTATGTATGTAAGCCCTTGGCCCCAACTTGTCAGCCTGAACGATTAGCTCTATACAAAGGCAGTCTGCCTGTGGCGCCAGTTGCCTCACACCAAATCATATTTTTACCGTAGTTAATAAAATGCAATATTTTAGACATGAAAAGCCTCCTGTTTTCCTGCCATACATGTACACACACGCACACTCATCCATACACATGCACACACACACACACCCAACCCTACTCTGATGCCAAGCTGTCACCCAGCACACACACACACACACACACTCATACACAGACACACACACATATACAGTACACAAATATCACAAAAATCACTGGAGTGAATTGAATAGTTTCTGAACTGTTCGAGGAACACTAGTTTTCATCAGAAAGACAAAGGCCTCGAGAAAGGCCATTGTCTTTCTGATTTGTTTTGGATAATGGACTTGGTAGACATGGAAAATAGTAAAAGAAATGGCCAAGGCCAAACTGACGTCAATGCTACCATCATCTAAAATCATCTCAGAGCCATCCATCTTCACTGTTATGTCTGTGCTGGTCAGGGGGTTGGTGCCAGTCATCACAATGGTGGGAGTGGGAGAAATGGGTTCCTGTAAAATTAGACTGCATGTTACAAAATATTACAAACAGTTTAACCAAATACAAGCAGGCAAACCAACAAACAATGAACCAGCTTTCTTGTAATACATTATCAAATTCTATCATGTGCTCTACCAGTTCTACCATGTGTGGCCACAGTATTCAAAGTAACATGAAAGCAAAAGTATTCCATGAAAATAGCATATTAAAGCGATAAGGTAACAAAATGCTACGGCCTATTTTTTAAGGAGGCATTACCTGGTCGTTGACAAAAAGGAATGCAGGATTTTCTTTGAAGAATGATGGCAGCAAGACAATGGCTGCATTGACCATATGAGCTATAACAAAACAAAATAAAAAACAGACATCCTTTCAATTCCAGAACCCCACACTGTTTAGTCACTACATAGCGTTCTGCTAAATAGAACTCACTTTACTTTTACACATTGCATTACATTATCAAGGTTCCTTGATAATTATTGTATACATTTTGCATTAGGTTTCATTTGCATACTTGTACATAACATTTCAGAAAACTGGCAATACAAAAGATGTCAATGTGAATAATCAGATGAGGTTTTGTGTGGATATCTATAAGTTGAATTATAAACTATTCCCCTCTAATATAGCTCTCCATGGATATATATACTGTATTATAGACATAAACCTCCTGATAAAACATTAAAAGTTAAGCTAAATGCAATGCAAACATCGAGACTCACTGCCCTTTAGTGGTACAGATGGGCCAAATTTGGGCGTCTGGCTCAAGGACTAGAAGTTTCTACAGCAAAAACTGCATAGTGTTCCTTAAATGAAAAACATACACACCTTTTCTTTCCTGCTCATCCTCACATGATTGCAGTGTCTGAAGGCAGGTGTCTTTTAAAGCACCTGTAGAAAATCAGTGATTCGGAAATTAACAATGCTAAATGGTTTGAAAACAAGCACAATTTATATGTCAGTTGCTGAATCCTCTCTAATCCTCTCTAAGACCTGAGCCCTCACAGACTTCACTGGCTCACACTATTGTGATTGAATTTGTGCTCACTGACCACAGTTACATGCAAGGACTATTACGGTTTTAAACGGAATATTGGCGACATTTGGGTTACGCCAGATACCAGAATACGGCCAAATCGATTGATGTCAATCAACCAATTGAGTTTACATGACTTCTGTGCAAACCAAATATCGCCACTATTAGTTTAGATTCGGAATAGTCCCTGCATGTAACTGTGCTCAATGGCTACACCTTTTTTTAAGGGAAAAAAAAACTGTACCTTTAGGGGCCTTTTCTAACAACTTTGGCACAAATTCTCCCATTTTGGCTAGGATGGCTTTATCAGCGTCAATCTGGTGGATTCTTTTCATCTCTCCAAGGAGCTGCAGTAGACACAGAAGAAAATTGATGATTGTACAAACAAAGTTGGTTGTTCTTGAGCTAGACAAACGGCAGATTTACTGTAGGGAGCAGTGGCAGTGTAGTCTTAGTGTAAGGGTTAGCAAGCTGTAGCCAGAAAAGATGTGAAAATTCTCAGCTGCCACCACTTGCCACCCTTGAGCAAGGCACGGCAGAAGTCACTTTGGATAAAATGCCTAAATACATAAGTAAGGGATAACGTTCTGCGAGGCGGTCATTATCATGGAATAACTCCCAAGAGGGCGAAGCAGCGCAGCCCGAGGCCTGCCTGTGGCATCACTCTGACGGGAGATATTCCACGATAATGACCGCCTCACAGAATGTTATCCCACTTATTACACGGCTACCTACTGAAGATATCAATAACATGGCAATGAAGCATTGTTTATCATTGCTTTCATTGTCATTTTAATGATTAAGATGGATAATAGCTTCCGGGGTCTGTTATACTTAGCAACGGTCCGTTATCAAGAAATATCCCCACTGAAGTGAATGGAGCATGCTACAGCATTACAAAGAGCCGTGTAATAAACAAATAAAATTTATTTATATTCTCCAATACATATACTTACAAGATTTGGTCTCATGAGACAGGGAAATTCTTTAAGGACTTCTGCAGTGGTGTGGTTTTGAATGTAGTGCTGGCGATAGGTCTTGGTTCTGTCAAGTCTCTGTAGAATTATTTTAAAACTTGGCCTCGCCTTATGATGCTCCTGCTGCAAAACCTCAATGTGCTGCAGGATGAATCTCAAGTCTTCTGCAGAATCCAAGGAAACCTACAGTGCAGAACCAAAAACAAAAAAGCCAAACTGTTACCTTTGTCATCATCAACGCTGATTTTACATACCAGAAGAGCAGAGGGAAGCGGTGATCTGAGTTCAATTTATGCATTTAACCTGCCTCAACAAATGCTGGTGCTCCATTTCTTACCTGTTCGCAGCTCCTCTTCTGCAGGCAAACCTCCTCAGTCTCACCTCCCCGCTTTCGTTCTGAATGGTGTGCCGAGTACTTCTCTTTCATTTTGGAAACTTCTTCAGAGTTGATTAGTGGTCTTCTTTCTTTCTTAAATTTGTTTCGAAGTGATTCGAGCAAGGCATCCTAAGGAAAAGAAAACAGTTTCAGTCATTTTTCTGAAATTATACTATGTGAATGAATCTGACATCTCTCTTGCAGCAAAACATTTCCACAACATGATCTTGCCACCCTCATGTAACCATTGCTTCAAAACCACAGTTTGCAGCTGTACATGGGAACAGAGGTCCTAACATCTCAAGACAACAGCCAGCAAGTTAAAGCCTGGGTGCAAAGCCCTCATCTCAATCCTATCAAATTGTGGACAATACCGAAAAAGGTGGCTCTTTTTATTCCGACATTTAACTATTTATTATTAACATTTTAATATTAACTGACCTAAAACAGAGATCCTTTACTGTGATTTAATGATTGACAGTAAGGGGGAAAAAAACCTCTGGTTTCCACTGTACTCAGACCTCATAACCCTAAACTAATTGTTACTTGCATATCCAGAGCTATTTCTCCCTGAGAAAAAGGAAACGAATCAATGTTGATCTGTGTTGGAACATGTTGAGTGTGAGAGGCATACCTAAGGACATTGACAAAACAAGTGTTCAGTGTTTCCCACACACTGACTAAACAAACTATGGTAACACTACTTGAAGTTTCAACATGAGAGCGGCATAAACTTGCCATAAACATAACATGTAATGACACTTCAGAATGCTTATGACTGTAGTTAAGTGTCATTAGGTTTTTGTAATGTCTCTACCCCCAAACAGGGTAGACTTTCGATTACAAAAATCGAATAGCAATGACAAGTCATAAACATCCTGAAGTGTCATTACATGTTACATGTCATGTTTATAGCAGGTTCATGTCGCTCTTATGTTGAAACCTCAAGTAAAGTGTAACCCAAATGATTTGTGGCTTCTTCGGAAGATTGTGTAGGGAAAATAAGCTTCACAGAAACTCTACCTACCATACATAATTTTGTAATTCAAAATGAGTGACACTTGCATAGTTTTTTGACAGAGGTGGTCAAACAAAGCCTGAATGAGGGTGTTTTTCAGTTTGTTCTTCCCTGGATATTTGAACTGTGGATCCTGTGAAATTAAAGCGCTTTTGAGAAAAGGTGGGAGGATGATATCACAGGAAACTGGCGTCACTGTCATTGCTGATGTCTCATATCTCAATTGAACTTCATGGCTGTTTTCCCTGTCAATTAGTGTGTGTATTTTTTTTATATATATATATATATATATATATATTTCATATACTGTAACAATGCATTGCATTCTGAGACATCAATGGCTTCCTGGGATTACCTAATTCAATGCCGATCCTAAATGTAAATGAGTGTTGTAGCTCACATTGACAACTTGGCAATTAACATAGAAATTTGTTTAAGATAAGTACATTATTGATCCTGAAGGAAACTCAAGAATTACTTAATTTTATTTAATTACTTACAACTTAAGTTTATCTAGAATAACCATAAATTGAACTTGGTCCTTAATTTTAAGAAACATTCGTTCCGTCATTTTTTAGTAAGGGTGACGCCATCGACTTGATTTTCTGGATACAGTGAGAAATTGGGTTTAGTTTACATGACAGACATTTTTATTCTCAATTTAAAAAAAAATAAATAAATAAATACCTTGCTACTAAAATGCTTTGTGGCTGATGGACTAGTGTTATGAACTGCCTGCCAGCTAGTTCATAAAGATCCAACCGGTGATCCAACTCTTCACCAGGTTTAAAGAGAATGTGATTAGCTGTTGGGCTTACTTCGTAAGCATGAAAATGGGCGTCAAAGGACAAGGTATTGAGAAGTTCAGCGACAATAAACCAGTTTGCACTGGCATTCAAAATCTGTGTGACTTATAAAAAGAGGAATTTCATCCTGGAACAAATCCAGGATGAAACTGTCACCAACAGAGTAGGTCAGTGTCTATATCAACCTCTTTGCAGGTCCAGAATGTCTCCTCTTCTGTCACCTTAGCAAGTCTGAGTTTTTCCTTCACAACAATGTCAAGTTCATGATGCTTCAAAGGTGAGACGGCTGAGCTTCTGTCTCTCAAATTTGTTGCCCAACAGCCAGTCCCAACACTGCCTGAATTGGTTTCTTGTAGCGAGAGAGACTGATATTCTTGAAGTTAGTTTAGTTCAGCAACTTGTTTAAAGTACAGGTGCTTTGCCTTGTAACGCATGCACCAATGTGCTCTAGGTGGACCAAACTCCTCAATCAATCGAGGGTAATGAAGCAAGAAATGGACCTTTGGAGTGATCTTATTAGGAAACAATCTCCTGAAATCAACCAAAAAGGAGGAAATCAAAGTCCAAATAACTGATCCAACTAGCACTTATAGTAGGTGCCAAGATTATTTCTCCAATTTCCCTAAGGCACAGAAAAAGTTGCCATGTCTTATTGCCTTTTGGAATTTTGTCTCCAATAATAAAGGGAAGTGTCTGGAATAATGTTCACTTTTCAATTGCTTTCCCTGCAAGTCTACCATCTAACAAGTCTTTCAGAAATTGGGGCAGGCTTACAGGCATCATTCTGTCCAAAAGTGAACCCTGCCAGAGCAACAAATATTCTGCACACCAACTATCTTTTCTTGGTGAAGACTTCTCAAGTAATTTTATGACATGAGGAACAACTCCAAGAAAGTCGTGCATAACATCCGGAGGGAATGCATTAGTTACACTGAAGCTTGGTATCTCATTAAAGGCACATGGACCGGTCACTCCATACAATGAGCTTGTATTTGGGTCTTCAGCTACACATTGTAGGTGGTAACTGTGTAGATCTGGTGTCCGTAAAACACATTCATCTTCATTTGCTTTCTGTGAATGTCACTAAGGACCTAACAATACCGGCAAACGCGCCCACTGCTAAAGGAACCATGAAAACCTGCAAGGGACTGTGCAGAGTGGTTGTCTGCTGATACTGTAACAATTGTGCCCTTAAAGTGAAGGTGCCTTCCTTCATATAGCACTTCAATGCCATCAGTTTGCAACTTCTGTATATCAGAAATAAGGGGCTCAAATTCTGGCTGCCCTGTACTGTTCAAGCTATTATAAACAAGGATTGAAAGATGGATATACTTTAAATTACTCCTGTATTTTGGGTGAATGTTTCCCAGAGTAAAGTAAAATGCAGAAATTGTGTACTGTTTTCCTAGATCCTAGAGGGTTAACAATCTTGAATTCATCGTTAAAAGTGAAGTCTCAAATCACTATCCCAATGAAAATCCTTACGTAGTCCCATCACAGAAATCTTCCAAACATCCATCATCAAGCACAGTCCGATTGATTGTGCTCTAGAGTGGACTTTTCTCCTAGTATTACTTTCAGTGCATCTAACAAGGGAGCGTATTAAGTATGCTTTTTACCATTTTCTTCAATATTAAGTGCATTCAACCGATTCAATCAAATTTAGATGTTCAATGCAGTATTCTAGTTTGTAGGGAGTATTCACTGCATTAAAACATTGTTCAAATGGAGTATCCTCACTAAACATGGACAGGGGCAAAGTACTAACATCAACTCCATGTTCTAAGAATTTTTCAAATATTTCTGTGAAAGAACCTTGGAAAAAGATTAGCAGTGTTTTCAAACATAAATAGCATCTGTTGGTACACATTTTTGAATAACATATATTTTTCCTGAAGATACAAAGCAAATATCACCAACCGTCTTGAGTTTCAACTGGTGCATTTAAAAGTTCTGATGTAGATACTTGAGAAGCCTGTTCAATTTTTCCACTGGGAGGAGTCTCTGCTTCCAAATATCCTTGACAGTTTGTGTTTTTTGCAGATGTGGTTCTGTAATGATTTCACTCTTGAAAATGTATGTGGGCAGCCATCAAGTCCACAAGTAACTGAAAATGGCTCTAGGTTTTCGTGAAAAAGCTGCAGGTGCTTTAAAAAAAAAAAAGTTTGTTGCGAGTTGGTTTTTGATTGGACAAAACGTGCACTGAAATGTTGTCCATTCATATGGACCTACCAATGAAAGTGTTCTTTGCATGCCCTAGTCCAGCTTCTTCAAGCCATTCACAAACTTGACACTGACCATAAATGTGCCATACCTGTTAAATATAAACATGAATTAGAAAAATCATTCAATTTACTTATGAATAGCAAAAAAATTGCATGCTACAGTGGAAAGGCATTTCCTGTTGAATACAATTCAGTTACTAGGATTGATAGGTGTTAAAATGCTTGCATTTTCAGGCATCTCCCACCAAATAGGCTATGCTGACAGTATTTTTCAAACGTGTTTTTGTACTTGACTGCGTTCCTTGTGCTGTGCAAGCCCTTATGCCTGAACAAAAACGTTAAAGCTCCACTGCATGCTTAAAAACTACTCTAGCATGATAACTGCACATATGTTGTGGTCTCAAGTACAAATATTCTGTGAAATTGTCAATTGTACTTCAAATGTGACTTTTGGTGTGTATATAACCCCCCCCAACACACAGGACTCGACAAGTTCAACAGACAAGCCTGCCATGAAGTGACGATTGACTTGTATTACCCATCGTCATTCATCAGAAGACCTCGTGTGCATCTCGATGTGGAACGCACAGGAACATTTCTTAAATTTCAAACTGTATTCTTTGTCTGAAACTGTATTTAGCCATCTGAATTTTGGAAACATCCAGAGGGGTAACACAAACCCTTGAATAACCTATGTGATCGTGCCATTTCAAGTTTGTCTAACAAGGCAGAGTTAACGTTTAGTAAAACATGTCACCCACATGAAAAAAAAGGAGACAATATTCAAGTATCAACATTCAATCAAATAACGTCAAACTGACCCAGCGTTTAACATGTAAGCAGCAACATAACTTAGAAAAACATTGCTTGGTTTTGAAATGCAGCTATTCAGCTACTCACAAAATGGCACCCGACCTGTTTGCTATAGCTATCAATAGCTAAGAATATTCAACTTTTTTCATTTTGTAAAATTGGGATATAAACTTCATTTCGTCACCCCCACAAATGGCTAATGTTTTTGGTTGATAAGGAGACTAAACTGGGGTAGAACAAGCACTCTTACACTTACCGAAAGGTTAATAAAATCTTCTGGCAGCTTCCACAAAATGCGACCTCCTCCAGCAGAAATTCAGGTGAAAAGGCAGAGTGGAGGTAATGTTCCGCGAGATGGCGGTTGTGCGCTAGAATGTTCAGAGCAGATTCTGGAATCTTCGGCTCAGAGAGGCTGTTCTGGCACTCAATGTCTTTGAAATTTGCGTTTTAGGCATTTTGTGCAGGTAAAATTATGCACAAACTGTTTTAGCAATATTAAACAACTATTGCTGGTGACCTGATCACAGTATCCTAATGCCTAATTTGTGCATAGGGGTGTTCAGTATGCATCATGACACCACAAGTAGGTGTAGATATATCCAAATAACTAAAATTGTTTGAGCAGTGAAGACAGATTTGTGTAAACATAGCCTATGTGCATTGACCAGCAAATGGTAAGAAAATGCCAGGCTCTGAAGAACCATTTCCAATGTGAAGAACCTTTCGCATAATGTAATGGTTCATCACAGAGTTTTGACTCTCCATGGAACCATCCAGAGATTTGAAGAACCACTGAAGCACCTTTATTTTTTAGAGTGTGCTCCGAATGTGTCTCAACATCTCCTGGGAGCAAAAACTCACTAATGAGCAACTATATCAAGATCTGCCATTAGTTACAGAGAAAATAAGGACAAGAAGAATGAAACTGGCAGCTCATTGCATCAGACACCCTGACATTACAGCTTCCAAATTAGTTTTATGGGAACCTACAAAAGGAAAAAGAAGCCGAGGGAAGCCAAAGCTCAACTTCATTGACAACTTAAGAACCGACACCAACTTAACTGAGGTGAAGGAAATCAAGTCCCTGATGGAGGATAGAGTGAAGTGGAAGATGCTTTCAAGTCTGGTTCGAGCGGGAGCTTGACCAAAGTAAAGTAAAGTAAGTAATTTGATCTGGGTGATCCACCATATTTGCTGTGGCTCTGCAGTCGCAACCTCTGACCCACGCATGACCTCACGTGACTTTTCTGAACTGGCTGCCAAGCGGTTTGTAAACAGACTAACATGCGGTTAGGACGGCCCGCATTAGGAAATAAAATATATTGAAACAAGATGATGCATCCCAGCTATGGGGATGGGTATCAGCTCAAACAATTTAGAAAGGGGAGTGGATTAAATGATTGCTGAACCAGCACATTGACCTGTGTCACTTTAAGAACTTTATAACTTTAAGTGACTTTCAGTGACTTCTTAAAGATAATGAAATGCTGTTAAAAAGAATGTTTAAAATGTCACTTTGTTAAAGTTACTAAATTTAACATTTAAATGGACTCAAAGTCACGACTACTTTTAAGAATAAGAATAAAGGGTCTGAGTTGTTTCCATTTACTGTATGGCTGAGAGTACACTGTGCACATTTTAGTTGCTGCTTCTCACTGGAGCTTTTTATTTTTATTTTTCCCCTTTGTTTTTCTTTTTGTGATTGTATGGTTTGATGTTTGTTCTTTGTTTGAATGTTTTGTCTACCTGTTGTGGTGTTGCTCCAGATCCAGTTTTGGGCATTGGTTTTCTCAGGCCTTGGTCCGCTGTGGGTGATGCCTGCGCTCCTCGCTATGGACTGTAGTGAGCTTGAGTTTGTTGCTCTTTATAACATTGTGGTTGTCCAACACTCTATGCAACAGTGCTTTTGTGTTTACTTGGGTGGCATGGTGGTGTAATGGTTAGCACTGTCTGCTCACAGCAAGAAGGCTCTGGGTTCTGGGTTCGAGCCCAGTGGCCAACGGGAGCCTTTCTGTGTGGAGTTTGCATGTTCTTCCTGTGTCTGTGTGGGTTTC
>JAODOF010000021.1:20990279-21001012 GCA_027576175.1 Sciades proops | reverse complement strand
CCCACCTTTCGCCCGTAGTCAGCTGGGATAGGCTCCAGCTTGCCTGCGACCCTGTAGAAGGATAAAGCGGCTAGAGAGGAGATGAGATCTGACTTGTTGCACTCCATTTTGTTTCTCTACTCACAGTATGAGCTGATATCCTTATAGTAGATTAACCAAATCAAAGCATGCAATTGCTCATCCAGTGAACGTGGATAGAGAAAGATGTAATGTAATGTAATCTTAAAAAAAAAAAAAAAAAAAAAAAAGGACTGATCCCTACAGTTTACCTTTTTTCTTGGCAGTACTCCAATATAAAGCGTCACCATAACCTTGGTCATTTAATTTCCAATTTAATGCTTTGAGCACAAAACTAGATCAAGCTTGCATCTAGTAAGATACAACCATCTGAAATTAATCCTGTCCATGTCTTGAGCATCTCCAAGGATAAGAATGTTCTGGACTACTAGTTTAAATAGGATCCATAGCAGATTAGACCTACAGTACATAAGTTAGTGGCCTTGTTACTTTGGTTTACATGGTGAATGTTTTCATATAAAAACAGGATATTCAATCACATGATTTCATGCAAAGGTAGTCTATAGGCCACAGTTACATTTTACCCATTATCCAACTTCATGGAAATTACATGGAAGTCCTCATACACAAAACACCCCACCCCAATCCTAGGCATACTTCCCCAGATTATTTATTTAGTAACCAGTACTGGTCAGTAGCTTGTAACAGCACACGTCTCAATGCAAGTGGTACCTGCTGATGAACTGGTTGGCAAACCAAAGTGCTTGTGCCCTGGCACAGCTAATAAAACAGTTACCATTTTGATTACCATATCAGGATGGTCAGACACATGGGCTACATTAAACATTGGCAAGCCATTTTAGCATAATTGAATTTCACTCCTACCTTGGAGCTGAGCACAATATGCGCCAACAGTGAAACAGAATTGAGAATAAATCAGGGTTTTAGACAGTGAGTAACTTCCATGACATGCTCCAAGAATGCTGTAAAACATTCTTCAAAGTTACATCCAAAATCCACTTCATTAGCATGATTAAGGAGCCTTTACATTAGATGCATCTATAAAGTCTAAATACTCCAGATCCGATTTGTTTTGGAACCAACATGCCTTTCAGTTAATATGCCAGCTTAAAAAGGTGCTGACTAAAGTCATCTGAAATTAAAGTTGTCTATGGCATTTTCCTACATCTTACAAGAATATCATGGGGAGGAGATCTGATCATTTTGATATGCTGAGGGTTGCTTCTCAGTTTTCCTACTTCTTGAAGTAAACCATGGGGCCCTACAGAAATAGCCAAAACGCAAGGAGCTTTAACCAGTTAGCATATCTACAGAACTGCATCACCAAGATAGTGGTGATGTGCAGAAAAACAGTGACCATTAAAATAAATAAATAAATAAATAAATTGCATTCCCTTCAAAAGCTGAAGCATACAGGCACCGCCAGTCCATATAAATTTACCCACAAGTGTATTTATGCCCACTGCATGCATGCTCTGTGTGGGGATGTGTGCACCCTCAGCTTGGTTAGATGCCAAAAAGGAGTTGCTGTGCTTGTGTACACATGGCAAAAATAAAGGCTTCTTAAACTTACCCACTTATTCCACTTGAAATTTGACTGAACCACCTGCTGGATTTGGGACACCAACATCCTGAACTATTTAGTATTTGGGACTTCTAAAGGCTTACAAAAGTACAGATACCTTCCAATATTTCAAGGCAGGTTTTGTACATGCACAAATGTTATAGGAAATTCCTAATAAAGAAATACCTTATGACAAAAGATAAGCTCCAACATGGACTTAATAGTAACAAGCCAGGGCCTAAATCTAGCATATTATGCCTTTTAGCCTTATCTACATTTAGTAGATAAACAGGCTAGTTTAGCCAAGCTTGTCTAATTTAAAAAAAAAAAAAAAAAAAAAAGTCCAAAACCCACATCCAGATATACATTTCAAAAGTTGCCTAGAGCCTTCACACAAACCTGATAAACCATTCTCCACCTCACAGGATGCTTTGTTGGCCTCCAGTCTTCCTGTTTAACTGCAGTTCACCATTTCTTTTGTCTGTTTGCTGGGAAGTACTGAAGAGTTAAAGCAGACTTAACTCCACATGTTGCATCCAAAAGCACTACAGGTTTCTGGCATTGCTCTTTTTAGGTGCAACTTCATCTGTAGATGCTGACTGAATTGGGCTTACAAAGTCACTTGCACACACTTGTGCCCATTGTCAAAACAGAGATAAACAAATCTGACCTCACATGAAAGCCCCCTATAATGCCATACTTGCTACCATGAAGTCAAGCCCATGCATTCTAAGGCCGAGCTAGCCAAGCACTAGCTAGAATGATAGTCACCTGTCCAGAAAAGTGACCTCACCTTGCTATAGCTTGCAGTTGCACTCAAGGCAAGCTCCCCCCCACTGGCAGGAGAGCAGAGTCTGCCATAATTGCCCATTTGACTTTTGGTGAAAAGTAGGTCAAACACCTCAGTGGTAATGACCTTGCTGCTTACTTGCTTTGGTAATTTTTGGAATCCCAAAACACAGGATGCATTTTATCTTGGCAAAACAGCAACACATTGTGCTGCATGCACTGTGTACCCTACATCTCAACACTAATAGCAATAGGACATGGAACATTTTGCCCAGAACTAAGCTTTGCAGTCAGCACCTTTAAAGTTAATAAAAGCACTGAACTGTTCATGATTTAGAGTTTAACATTTTAATATTGTAAAACTATATACTGAATATTTCACCATAGGTTGAATGTTAAGGTTAACTGCATCCAGCTACAAATACAGTACAATGTGATGAACATTAGGAAACATAACTGCTGCCTACACAGTTAAGTATCACCAGATCAAAAAAAAATATGGTGGTTGTAGTATTACTGCTATATAGCAGGAGCTTATAAAGGCAGTAATCAGCATGCAAATCAGTATTTAAAATGAAAAGTTGGTAGCTAGCATTAATTACTTGTATAAAAAGGCACATAGTTGCTGACTTTGAAAGTAGTCAGTCACTCTTAAGCAGGCCAAGTGTCTAGACAATTAAAATGCATGGAAATTAAAGAAACCTGCACATTAACTGAGCAAATAACTAAAAATTAACTGTTGTAGCAGTAAATAAAAAACTGGAAATTTCATTGCTTAAACAGTAAAAGCCTTACATACATAAAAACCTAATGTTTTTCCTTCATCTGTACTGGGATAACAGTCTCCCCAGGACATCTGTTGTAAGATGGACCAACAGGTACTTCAATTAAGAGAATCCCTTCTGGAGAAAGGGAAGAATTCATCTTTTGCTGGTCAGCATCTGTAGGTAGCCTGTCACATGAAAAGCAAGTTAAATCAAGCTATGATCCTGCCAGAGAAAATAAAGTGTGAGCACTACAAAAATATATTTCTCATTATTGCACTGAAAATCTGGCATCATCAAGTAACTAGCCAACCATTTGACAGGAAGTGAAGTTAGTTTAGCCTTACTTGTACTTCCTTGTAAAAGTCCTGGAAGTGGCCCCTTGGTTATAGTGCCTTTCCTCACGTTTACCTTTGAATAAAAATTTGAACAAATGCCCATCTTGAACTATTCCAAGCATGGTTATTCAATAACTGTCCATTTGCCTAGAAGCCTTTAGGATTTCTTGAAGACAAGTAGGACATACCTGCTACTTCCAAGTAGCCTGCATTGATTTTGACACCAATTTCCTCTGGACAAAAAGTACTGACATCTAAAGAAATTCTCCAGGTCTTAGGTTCACATTCAACATGTCCATCTCTGGACGAATGGGGGACTTCTGGACAAACAGGAGTTACCAAAGAAAGTGATCGAAATCCAGGCCAGGAAGAGGTTTCCAGTGTTTTCCTAGCTGTCTTTAACCAGCTATCATCTAGTTCAAGGAAAAAAGGTGCTCCCCTGCACCGATTTAAAACGCTTGACTTTGGCCAGTCCTGGAGAGGATCCCAGTTACCATTTCGATTGAATAGAGGACGAGACATTTTTTAAAAAAACACAAATCTTAGTGAGATCTTGCAATATAGATAACTACAGCAGAAAGCAAAAGTAATGCTTTTCATAGGGTTACCTTATAAACTTCCATAACATGCCCCTTTTATACAGTGGCTGCCTGTCCCCTCCCCCCCAAACACTTCCAAATCCCACACCACAAAAGGGTGAGGCAAAGCTTTCACTAGGATGCCAAAGTCTGACATACCCACAGTGACAACCCTCCCCATATTAAAACAGCTCTGAAGAGATGCAAATTCTTGGCAGATTACAATAAGTACATTGGTGATCATAGCCTCAGTAATCTAGTCACATCTCAGTGCTCTTTACTTCACTGTACAACAGTGCCTAGCTGGCTGGAAACAGTATGTGCCCTTCACCAGTGGAAGAGAATTGGGTTCCCTTATAGACATTCTAGCTTGCCTCTGCAGGCTTTTAATGCCAGTACACAATTCAGCACTGTTTTAACTGCAATTTACAGTTGTGTTTATTTAAAACAGCAATTTAAGCACTTCTGCTCAAAGATTAAACTTGAAGCTAGTTTTTTCACCATTAAAAAAAAAAAAAAACCTAAAATAAGACGAACAAGCAATTCTGGTCAAGATGGTTGATAGTTTTTGTAACTGCTCTGACAGTGCCAGCTGCAAACCAAAACACAGGCTATATTAATTCATTCCAAGACTGAGTTGTTCCAAGTGACCACATTTTTAAAAATTTATGGTGAGATTTCCTGCAAGTAGTTTTTGCAGCACCCAGGGAGCAGTTGAGGATTCGGTGCCTTGCTCAATGGCACACCAGCCATTCCTACTGGCCCAGCAACCTTTTAGTCCTAAAGCACCTTCATCCCTTAGGCCATGGCTGTGTGGAAGGGTTAGTCAGGGGTCACTTAAGTGAACAAACCCCCCCTTACTCTAAGAGCAAGCCCCCCAATCTGGGGAAGTCTTTGTACTGCAACTTTGCAGTTTTTCCATGTCTTGTTTATAGCTGCTTTAAAAAAAAAAAAAAAAAAAAACCCACCCCAAGATGTTCTATACTAAATAACTACAAGCTGATATTTGGTCATTTGTGAAGTCAAGCATTATTCATTGACAAATTGTTGTAGGAAAGGGAAGGGGAACCCACCACACCCAACTTCAGGGCACATTACAAGTTAGATTTTGCAACACCGCATGCTCAAATGTATTATTCCTTACTTATTTGGGCATCAAGCAGACCCAATACCACAATGCATCAAAGTCAATGCTCCATCTCAGCACACCTGCTTTTTTTTTTTTTTTTTTTAATAAAAACACACCAGCAGCAATTCAATAGAGATGCTTTTGAATATTCAAAAGAAATGAAACAAGACAGATCTCATTTCCTGCTTTAATGCCAGACATATACCATCACCCAGTATTTGAAATCCCTTAAGTGACAACCACTCCTTCAGATTCCACATTCAATTTGCATTTTCAGTGATAAACAGTGGGAAATTGAGCCAATTTAATAGAGGAACCCAAGATTAGATACAAATGACAAAAGAAACATGCAAGACTGTGGACAATGGAGCACACTGCTGTAGATGGCCTCCCACTTTCTGTATAAAGAGAAAAAAGAAACAGGATAATTAAAGGTGATGCAAACTAATCTCCCTTTAGTGCCATTATAAACCTCAAAGAAAACCCTCAACTATACTACAGCCAAGAGCTTTTCAAAGCTCTTGTTCCAGATTTAATCAGTCACACTCCTACTACTTGCTTTAAAAAGCTTTTCTAGATTTGAGTGTGGTGTGGGGAGTTACCCATGCAGCCACAAGAATATTAGCAAGGTCAAGCACTGAAATCAGGTGCAGTCAGTGCTCTGGACTCTGCAGGCCATCCAAGCCTTCTCATTGCAAACATGCCATTCTGGAACTGGCTTTGTGCAGTGGAAAGTTGTAATGCTAGTGTACAAAAATATCCTATACAATTGTGGGTTTCCAACCTCATGTCAGTTTGGGGAAGGCCCATATGTAGTATAATGGGGCCCACAAACCTTTAGCCATAGTGTAGTTCCAGAAATTCAGTTCAAGTTTAAAAAGATAAATAAAAAACCCACAACATTATTGAACCAACATGCATTACAGCCACCAACAAAAGCAATTAACTAAAATGTGTACAAGCTGTCCAAATTAAGGATAAAGAATCACAGGTCTTCTGAATTAGTGATAGTCTGACAGCTTGCAATTTCCACTCTTCCATTAGCATCCAACATGCAGCCTTCATTAACACCACCTGAGCTACTCAAAGTGAGAGATTTGGCTTATTGGTCTGCCATCACAACTCAAAACATGGCATGACGTACCTCAGTGCAGGATTTGAATGAGTTTAGGCAAAAGGATTTCCTCCAAAAGGGTCAAAAGTATCAGCTTTTACACCAGTCTGTGTAGCTGGACCACCCTGCAAAATATTACAAAATGACTTGAGTAACTCTACAGGAAGTCAATCCATTCAGACTGTTACACAATTTAGCTTAGTATTAGCTCAATATAAACTCTACCAATTGTAGAGACCTAGTCAACTTTGCTTAAAGTCACTTAAGTGATATTTGCTTTTGACATAGTATTGTCTCCATTTACTGTAGTTGCAGGTAGTGCTAAATGGCTGCTTCCAAAAGAGTCATCAAAAAGACTGGCAGCTGGTAAAGGATCTGGGCCTGATGGGATTGGCACTGGATTTGGAGTGAAAGCAGCATCCAGGAGCACTCCTGCTGAGGAAGGGGTCAAACCTGGAGCAGTAGTTGCAGAGGCCTGCTGAAGTGGAGGTTTAGGAGGCTCTGAACAGAGACAAAGTGCATTTCTCATCTTTATAAGCAAGTCAAATTGTGTATCTCAATTAGGAGGTTGTGAAAGACCTCCAACTTCAAGAGTTAGGCTTTTGATTATATTGTAGATGTTCATTACACAAGACATTAAGCCTTTATGCTTATAGCTCATGAAAATCAAATCCAGTATCTCAAATTAGAATCCCCCAAAAAGATAATACAGAAAGGGCCAACTTCTTAAAAAAAAAAAAAAGGTTATTTATACACTCAATACCTGGTTGGGGCTTGTTTACCAAGAATTACTGCATCAATGCAGTGTAGCATGGAGGTAGGGAGCCTGTGACACCATTGTGTTCTTGAATGCCAAGTTGCTTTGATTGCCTTCAGTGGTCTGCATTTTGGGGGTTGGGCATTTCATTCTCTTAATACCCCCTTAGATCCTCTATGGAGTTCAGGTCAGGCAAGTTGGCTGGCCAAGCAAGTGACTTAAACCATTTGGTACTGTGGGCAGTGCCATGTCCTGATGGTAAAGCTTATCAGCAGATGGATGCAAGAAGTGCTCCAAAATCTCCTGGTAGATGGCTGTGTTGACTAGAGTTGGACACCACCAGCAGGTGACATGGCACTCCAAGTTAGACTGAAGTTTCACACCTTGGATTCTGTGCCTCCCCACCCTAGGACCTTGATTTCCAAATGAAATTTTTTTTTTTGGGGGGGGGGTGAAGTTACCTTCATCTGAAAAAATAGGACTTTGGCCACTGAGCAACAGTCCAGTTCTTTCTCTCCTTAACCTAGGTACAATGCTTGACATGGTCTGTCGTTCAGGAGTGACTTAGGAAGGTCACAGTTGTAGCCCCTTCCCTGAAGACCTTTGCATGGTTGCTCCTGATGCACTGACCCTAACCTCAGTCCACACCTTGTAAAGTTCCCCCAAGTTCCTGAACCTACTTGACTGTCCTCTCAAGGCTGCAGTCACCCCTGATACTTGTGCACCTTTTCCACAAGGACCTGTGGCTTATGCTCCTTGTGGAATGTTGATCATCTTCTGGACAACTGTCAAATCAGTTCTCATGATTGGGGTTGTGTATTGAACCAGACCAAGAGCTACAGTATGCCATTTTACTCAGACTAATTTGAGATACTGGAATGACTTCTAGCACAAATCAGAATTAAAATAAACAAAAGGCTTGGTCACTTGACATGTAAATACATTAAGTTTACAGTTTAGTTAAAATGAAATTCAATATTCCAATTGGAGATGCACTAGTATGTCCAGGTTACCAGTGGATTTTGCAGAGAGCTCACTGATGTCAAAGTCATCATGGTCAGCTGCTTCCTGGGCTATGCCAACTTTGTTGGAAAAGTACTGTTCAAATGGGCCATTGGTGTTTTGGCCTGACAGAGGAGCACTTCCAGGTTTTGCCATCTGGAAGTTTTTGAACATATCCTTCCCAGTTTTCTGTTCCTTCCCTCCCAGGGGGTCCAAAGCTGTGAAAGCACTCTTAACAGCAGGTACCTCTTCTTTTGCAGGGGGTGGCCGATGAGGGAACCCTGATGATAGCTGCCCTGTTATTCCTCCAGGAGGAGCCATCATTGGAGGAAATGCACTGGGCTGAAAGGGGTTGGACACCATGCCAGATGGAGGCCAGGCACAAACAGCTGCTGTGGTTGCTGGTTGGCCCCAAGCTTGAGTAGCAGCTGGAGTGGCAAAAGAGGGAATCTGCTGTCTCCACTGAGGTACTGGTGAGCCCCCAAATGCACATGGCTGGGGAAGAGAGTTTAATGCACCTTGGACTGATACTTGGGTGCCAGAGCCCTGGGGTGGAAATAGTGGCAGGGCTGGTTGACCCCATGGACTTTGAGCTTGAGGAACAGATGGTAGTCCCAGTGACACCGATGCTAAAATGCAAGAGAACAAGGAGTTTAAAATAAGTCCTGAATAAGTTATGTACTGCATCACCATGACAATATTTATACAGATTGGGACAATGAAAATTGCCTTTCTGCTGGCATGATTTACATCCACTTGTTTCCTTAGAGGGAAGGTCACTACAAAATCAATAAAGTTGACAAAGATCACCCCATCCTAAAGCCCCCATCCTGAGATAAAATGGTCTCTTCCAGGATGCCAGTGTCCATCCACAGGGTACACAGTATGAAAATGGTATAAAGTCATATGCCATGTCCTTCACAGAGCTATTGAACCAGTTACCAACATCTAAAAACCAATTCAATCTTTTGGAAGAATTGCATTTATTCCTTCAGTACAGTTTCATAACCTCTGCGCCAAGGCATACTGAAGCCATTTGTAGGGACCAGATACCTTATGGAGTCACTTGAATTCCTCACCCTTCTATGTACCAAGCTTTAGTTCAGCCACCCTAAAGCTTCAGTTCAAGCTATAAAGTAGGTCCTTTAACTCCATGGCAATTGTTCATACTGGCTGGAGTTCCGTAATCTCAAACCTAGAAATTTGAGTGGCATAGCAAAGCATGGATTACAAATATAAGCAACTTGGTCAAGTACAAAACTTCAAGCCGCATCCAACAAGACATGTAATGAGTTGTGTTAAAGTATCTTTCCAGGTCCCATTCTGAATTTATGTAGACTTGAGCATTTAAGTTCTAGTGCTGGCAATTTTACATTAGTTTACTTTATAACTTTTTTGCGCTGTTGGTAAAAATTCTTGAGCATTAAAACCAGGTCTTTACACTTGGAAGGAATGAAGAAAAATTACAAGTTGTGTAGCACTAGTTTACACATTGCTTCAACATTACATAAAATTGCATTGGAAGAACAGCTTTACATGGTTGTGTAGTTTTAATTAACCTGTGAATTCACAGCATTCACTGTACACTGATCCACTTGACACAGGTTTAAGCAAAGTGCCTGAGCCATTTGATTTAGCTGAACAGCAGCCAGCCCATAATCTGAGGTCAGCTTGCCATTTCACTTTGTACAGTCACTTCACTATGTAAATCTATTAATCTGCAGTTTAAGGTCATGAACACCTGAGGTTCAGAGACTAAACACCACTGCTAACACCAGCCATTTAGAAGCTATTCAGTACCTTCTACCTGCAGTGTAATATACCAGCCCTTTGTGAATAAGAATGAAGACCCTTGTTTACAAGGCCCTGGAAAGTCAGTGGAATGACCAACTCAAGTGAGGGATTTCAGTAAGGTAACTTTAACTGTTACATTTATGCTAGCACCATCTTCAGCTTGCTACCATTAACAATATTTGATATACTCAAAGCAGATAAAGGCTGGTTCATATTTGGTTGGCAAGTGTGCATTTTGTGCTTCCAGTAACTTTGGCCAGGGTGCAATAACCATTGCAGTCAATGTTTTTGATGTGCAAGAGGATTCACAGGTAATAAGTTTGTGCAAGTTGTACCAATTGTCTGTGCATTTACATGCAAAAACTGCTGTTGCCATTTTTACTGACTTCGGTTGTTTCTAACTGAACTGTTAAACCATGCATTTATTCCATTACTTTTAAAGACTTAACAGCAAAAGGGCACAGGCACCCAATTTACCTGACATTCGTGGCATGGAGTTTACAGAAGGGTTTATTTAAAAACCCCACCCAGCTTGTAAGACAAGTTTACTTGTGCACCACTAGCATTTAGTTTGCACATGGTATTAAAGAACTTCGCTAGAACTATAAGAATTCAGCATCCTGAGGTGGGAATAATTTCTTGCCAACTATTTAACTTTGTAGAGCAAGCCAAGATGTACCTCATACAGCCATGGCTAGCTTCATCCAATCATTTCCTGTGATAGAAATACTTCTAGGCGGCACGGTGGTGTAGTGGTTAGCGCTGTCGCCTCACAGCAAGAAGGTCCTGGGTTCGATCCCCGTGGCCGGCGAGGGCCTTTCTGTGTGGAGTTTGCATGTTCTCCCCGTGTCCGCGTGGGTTTCCT
>JAODOF010000021.1:20713446-20723839 GCA_027576175.1 Sciades proops | reverse complement strand
TCAGCTGGGATAGGCTCCAGCTTGCCTGCGACCCTGCACAGGATAAGTGGTTACAGATAATGGATGGATGGATGGATTCCGGCCTGTTGAAGGAGACAGGAACAATCTCTGTCATGAACAAAAAGATTCACTGATTAATACACTGACTCGTTGAATGACAGACGAGTGAATCTCCGTCTTGACTAAAAGATTCACTGCTTCAAACACTGATTCTCTGAAGGACAGGGGAGTGAATCTCATCCATGAGCAAAAGAGTCACTGATTCAAACAATGATTCGCTGAATGACAGACAAGTGAATTTCTGCCATGACCAAAAGTTTCTCTCCTTCAAACACTGACTCGCTGAATGAGAGATGAGTGAATGAGTCATGACCTAAAAGATTTAATGATTCAAATTCTGGCCTGTTGAATAAAACAGGAACAAGCTCTGCCATAAATGAAAAGATTCACTGATTCAAACACTGACTCACCAAACAGGAGACAAGTGAATCCCTGACAAGGAAAAAGATTCACTGATTTAAATACTGACTCACTGAACAGGAAACTAGTGAATCTCAGCCATGAATGAAAAGATTCACTGATTCACTGAACAGGAGATGAGTGAATCTCAGCCATGAACAAAAAGATTCACTGATTCAGACACTGACTCACTGAATGACAGATGAGTGACTTTCTGCCATGAATGAAAAGATTCACTGATTCAAATACTGACTCATTGAATGGAGACGAGTTAATCTCAGCCACGACTAAAAGATTAATTGATTCAAACATTAACTCACTGAACGAGAGATGAGTGAATCTTTTCCATGAATAAAGATTCACTGATTCAGACACTGACTAAATGATCAAAACAGGAACAAATTTCAGCCATGAGTAAAATGATTCAGAGACACAAATACAGATTCAGCATACACACAATTACAAATACACAATTCACAGACGTTTCGAAACAACGACAGTAAAAACAATGTTCACTAATCATATAATCAAATCAGTGTTTAATTTTAAAGGCCGAGAGAAATGCATTTTTTTGCGCTAAAACAGAATAGCAGTTAAATTTGACGAGGTTTATTGAGTCTCTGGACAGAGGTAACTATTCTCTAAACCACATGGTAGCGGATATATTCGCAGACAAAAGCCAAGTAAATTTAGCCTTTTTAGAACCGCCCGCCAAGCAACCGGAAGTGCCGGACAGGCGCCGCGTGACGTCATGGGTGTGTGTCGGCCATGAACAACAAAATGAGCGACCAAAGTGAGCAGGAATTTAGTGAAGGAGAAACTAAGTTTTAGTAATTTTTCATCAGTTCAAGTTGATGACGATGTACTGACAGAAGAAGAAGTGGCCAGCAATAGGGAAGAAGAGAGAGGTATCAAACTGTACCGATTCAAGCCAGAATTGTACGCTGAGAGCGGGGTCAGTGACGGTGATAATGATGAACCTGAGGACAATCATGAAGACCGACTTGCAAATATGGAATGGTAAGCTTTCCAAAAGGTTCTTAGAATTAGAATAGACTAAGATGATATGCTAGCCTAGCTACAGCTGACAGCCTTCAGTTCAACTTTTCCATGGCTGTCCATAGTCTGTCGCCTGGAAGACTGGAAGTTGAAGATGCATTCCTCAAGTTAGTAGTATGTTGGAAACAAAATGCTTTGTAGTTCATTGTAGCAAAGTCTTGACTAATTAGTGATTACCTTTATCTTTCAGGAAAAGGAACAGGGCCACTCCCTCCACAGCATGTGTGTTACTGCACCCGGCAGCGATACATCACTTTCTGGGCGCTTTCCCTTTTTTCTCTCCCCCTTCTTCTCCATAACAGTCATAGATTATAGTATAACGACTTGTCTATGTCGTGTTCTGTCACAAGTTTCCGTCAAAATGAATGTAATCTAGCAGAGTGTCCGACAGAAGCTACACTGTGTGGACATCAGTGGAAAAACTGCCGGTAAAACCACTCACACTCGTGCAGTCACATGAAAGCCAGCTAATAATGGCAACGTTGGTACTGGGATTCCCTTGGTGGGAAATTTAAACTCAACAAATCCTGAATGCTCCTGACATTTACGACGTGGGTTTCAAGTTTTCATTGCCAGGACATGTACTATTATTATCCAAGGGGGAAAGGTGTACATTTCTCTCAGCCTTTAAAGTGATTGCTGGCAATCAAGTCATGCCACAGATTCTCAATTGGATTGAGTTCTTGACCATGTTTCACTGTGGGAATTTTGTTCTCAGAGTGATGTGAAGTATTGGGTTTGCACCACACATAGTGTTTCCCATGATAGACAAAAAGTTAAATTTTAGTCTCATCCTATCAGACAACTTTCTTCCATGTGTTTGGGGAGTCTGCTACATCTTTGGTGAACTCCAAATATGTCCCTCCCCCTTTTAAAGCATTTTTTTTCTTAAGATGGTATCCCCCCAATTTCACTTTAACAATTGGACTTTTTTTAAGGTCTATTACATAAAATCTAAATACTAAATCATTTTAATTCTTGATTGTAATGCAACAAAACAGGAAAATAGCCTCATTGAGGCTGTAGCTCATCCCAGCAAAGATGCCCATAAAATCGTAAATATGACAGATGGCACCACCAGCTTCATAAATTTTATGCACATCCACCTGGGGAACATTGTATGCGAGTTTGATCGAAATCCGGTCAATCCTGTAGGAGGAGTAGCGATTTTTATAAATCGTGGACGAACGACAACGACGCGTGACTGCATAAGTTCATTGGGCCTGGCCTGCAGCTGGATGAGCTACCAAGGGAGGGTGAATACTTTTGCAAGGCACTGTAAATGGTATGTCAGATTCAGTACCCAATATTAACTAGCATATTTTTTCATTTTGAGTTTGGTAACAGTTACATTTTTGAAGCAGAGAGAATTTCTCTATTGCAGTCATCAGCAGCCATGACAATTTTGTGCATTATCTAAATCCCTTTCTTGTTATTGAACTGGGCATGATAGGACTCACCTGCACCATGTAAATTGGCCATTGCTTCACACTTATGATACTTAATTTTATTCCCCCCATCGTGAAGGCACTACACAGTCGTATAAAGTGGTACATAAGTGTATAATTTTAAACATAGCTAATCACAGTAGAAGGTCAGAATAAACACACTCCTATTTTACCTACTGCATATTGAGCACTCATTGCAGGAAGGGGGGAAAAAAAGGCACCATCTTCTCTTAGCTATTTTTATTTAATCAAAACAGTATATTATATACACAACAAACCAGAAATTTGCCAATTGTGAATTGATGGCATTATGGGTCTACAGTGGCATGAGTGAATGTTACAGTGAGGTCTATATCTTAAAGAAGTGATGTGACAAGCCATGCAATGTGGTGGTTACAGCCGAGGTTCCACTGGTAATGCCCTAAAAGCGCCCCCCCCCCAAAAAAAAAAAGGTTCCTTTGATGTTCTAAGAAGACTAGCACTACTGAAACCAACTATTAAGCCTGACTCGAGAACAGCTACTAAAAGATAGAAATGTTTTAGAGGAAAGTTTTTTCCATGTATTTTGATGCAAGTTAAGAGTGAGACTTCTGTACATCTATGAGTCCTGCAGAATTATGTTTAAAATAATATTAACCTTCTAGTGAAGTTGATTACTCTTTAAAAATTAAGTTAAAAAATTAAACATTCACAGATTCATATGAAGCATTTTGAAGTGAATTAACCTTTTTAGAACAGCAAGAGTAGATACTGGGGTGTTTATATTGGGTTAAAAATAATAAAACTAAAAAAACAAAAGATATACCTTTCATACTGGCATTTGTTCCAATAAGGATTGTACTAATGAATTTCAAGATCTTTCACAACACAGCTGCAGGCATTTAAGTAAAGGAAAAAGGCACATGACTAATTTCAAGTGAAAGTTGAAGGGCCAATATTAGTAAAAACCTAATGGCTGTCATACAAACCAAAACATACAGTCTGCAGTGTATTACACAAGAAAGTGTATACCACATGTATGACATGCCAGAGTGCATGAGTGTAGCAATCTGCAAAATTCTTACTTCTGAAAAGGAACTCAAGAAATTAAGGCAATCATCTTATTCTGAACACAAATTTAGATCCATCAACTAAATACTTTGGGTTTAAAAAAAAAAAAAAATTTACACAAAGTATTTTATAAATTTCATGGTTTTCATGAATTTGGATGATTGTGCTGTAGCAGGATGTTACTGTTCAGTTAAGTGCTTGATTTACAGTTACTTTCACTTTTATGTAATGATCAGAACAAAAAGAGGTCCCAGCCAGTGAACTTCAAGGTTACCTGCTACCCATATTATATCCACACACTGCACAAATTACATGTAAGAATGTGCAAGAATGCTTTTTACTTGACCAAAAGAAAGAGCCAGTTTGTTCTTAAACCTAAAAGCAAACAGCAGAAACTGAGAAGAGGAAATAAAGATGGACAGACTTTGGTCCGTGTGATATCTAAGCTGCAGGTTTTTGAAAAATCAAGAGCACCCTTTTTTTGTTTAACATCCCTGTTGTCAAATAAAGCTGGAGCATGCTCGTTTCTTTCTTTAGCCATTCTCCTTCCACAGAACCAGATGAATGCTATGGTCCGGCATGCTGGTGGCAAACACCAGGCCTGCATCATTTTTGCCATCAAAGCCATTGAGCCATGAGGTGATGCCTGGCAGGAAGCTGGAGCCTCTTTTAGATTTGCGGTAGGCTGGCAATGGCCAGCGCCCTGTGATGGCTTCAGTCCTCAGGTCCATTACATACAAGTGGTGGTTGTCAAACAGTAAAGCAAACACCTCACCAAAGCTAAGAAGGGAGGGACTGGATGGGTCTTGCTGTGGTTTGATAACTCTGTGAGAGACATGAAGGATAATTTTATACACTGGAAAAGATTACAGCAACAAATTCTAGATAAACTGCACCTAGGTGGCAAGACAGATTAATGGATTGCCACAAGTAAGCAAAGGCATGGGCAAAGGCTGTTTATAAGTCAAGCAAAACAAACTTTTGACCAGATGGAGCTTCATGACTTCAGCCCATTACACTTATGTGCACAACATGCAAACATTATGTGCATAGAAAAAGTTATTTGGCTGTATTTCAATTTATATATTCACTTTTGGCACACTTCAACCCTAGAACATGTAGTTCAACATATAGTACAGGGGTTGCTACATACTTTATCTCATAATTCCATCCAGAGGAAAAAAATACATCATTTCATAAAATTTTACCCCAGTCATACAATCAGACTGTGCAACATTACTCATCAATAGGTAATGTACTTGTACCCTTTTTCAGCCAACAAGGAACAGGTTCTTGAACTGGTTTTGTCTAGGATTCTTTGAACTTTGGTGCCAGCTGGTGAATCAGCCCATGTTTTCACCCATTTTGAGCAGTACAGAGTTTCCCAAAAGCATTGCAACACAAAGATCATTGTTAAATGGTAGAGCAAGCAGGACAATGAACGCTCCCTGTCCTAGTTAAAATGTTGTGTGTTAAGAGGCTTTTGGGAAATCCACCACAGGACCGTTATAATCAAGGATGCATCATGAACAGAGGGCATTGCTCAATGCACAACAGGAGTAAACAGTAGCAACAAGTGACTTTTGCACTCATTGTACGTCGCTCTGGATAAGAATGTCTGCTAAATGCCATGTGACGTAACGTAGCAAGAGCTTTCTTCTGTTATTCCAGACATTTGTTTTTAGTTCATTTTTTTTCTGAAGATATATCCTTTTCTGTTCTCCAATGCTCCGCTCTGCTTTCTCACCAAACTAAGGACATGCCCAGTAATTATGTCACAGTCCACGCTGGAAAAACCAGCTATATTTTGGTTCCAGCTTGGAACCAACTTTTCAGGTTCCGAACCAATTTATTTTTGGTCAAGTTGATCTGAACATTTCAAAATTTGGTACGCAAACAAAAACGGAACCCATTCTACTGGTTGAAAAGGGGTAACAGTTAGACAGAGATAGGGAAATCAAGTTTATGGAACACCTCTCATCTTCCTTACCTAAGGAGGACTTTTGCCCATGTACAGTTAAACACACTCACAGGAGGGGACCATTTTCAGTACGCACTATATTAAGCACAAACTTATACATTCAAGCTTCAAGTCAGTGCTTTCCTATTTTCTGTTTCATGGGGAACTCAAAAGAATTCAATTTGTGTTATTGGCAATAAAATTTTACCTTAGCACATCAAAGCTGGCAAAGTCCCACTGGTAGACACCGAGGTCTGAACTGCAGACAATGTAGCGGCCATCAAACTGTAGACGGGGCTGTAGACACACACTGCGATCCTCAGACACGGACAGAGTCTTTAAGCACTTACAGTTGATCTCTCGCCCTATAGGCCACACCTGTTTTGGAGTAGAGAGAGATGGCCCATGCCCTCATACAATGTCATGTTATAATACTTACATATCCACATTGTATTCAGTGTATGTAGTACCGTGCATGTTTAGTATGTACCCTACCCAACCATAAGATTTTGTGTACCTCATCTATTTCTGTGCATCACCCCCCCTTTTTTTTTTTTAAACCCTGGACATTTATAATTTTGTGAGAGACTTTCTCTCCTAATTTTTATATCTATCTATCTCCGTTAGCTGTGCAAATGACAAAGTCTGATTTCATTTCCATGAGTGAACTTCAATCCCAGACATTTCAAATTTAAAATCAATATTACCTTGATTTCATATTTATCTGCACTCAGCAAGATGTAGTCACCAGGACTGTGCATCATGGACTCCACTTGGCTTTTCTGAAGTAGTACCTAAATCAGGGAGAATGAAAAAATGTTCATATCACAGATATACCCTCGCCATCCACTTTATGAGGAACACCTGTACAACTCCACATTCATGCAGTTATGTAAATCAGCCAATCATGTGACAACGGTTCAATCCAAAAATCATGCAGAGATCTGTTACCGTTCACAAACATCAGAATGAAGAAAAAAAAAAAAAAAAAGTGTGAGCTCTGTGACCGTGGCATGAATGTTGGTATTAGAAAAGGCTGGGTTGTATTTCAGAAACTACTGATCTCCTGGGATTCTCTCACACAAACATTCTGCAGAGTTTACACAAAATGGTGGTGGTGGGACCACACACCACATGGAGAAGTTTGGATCTTAGCAAGCATATAGAAAATGTGTAGACAAGCTGCTATGAAACATCCTCTGCACTACAAGCTACACAGACTCAAATAAGATACTGAAGTAAAAACACTGAAAACATTACTCACAGAGTAACAGCCACCTGAACTTAACATGATCACACTTTTTCCAGTGGTTTTTAGAGATGAACAATTACAAATTGCAGGGGTTTAAAAAAAAGGCAGTAGCACTAGTTTGTTGACACATACCAAACAAATACTGTGATGCATACTGTGCACTGTGAAAATGTCAAGTACTGTGATCTGATATGTATGCAATAAGAGTGTAACAATACATTATTATGCAACCCCAATTCCAAACAAGTTAGGACACTGTAAAACAAACTGCTCCGAGAACACAATATCCCCCGCTGGCAACTATGCCATAACTCTGGTAAAATGCGACTGAATTGAACAAAATTGCAATATGTATATCATGGACATAAAGCATCCGGTCAAGTTTTGTGAAATTCCTCCAAAAATTGAGAGGAGTTGATTTCAGAAGGTGAGTACCCTTCCTGGGATGGACAGACGGACAGTGCCACGACACAATCCCCCTTCGAGCCTTTTGGCCAGCGGGGGATAAAAATTGGAGGGGGAAGTTGACTTCAGAAGTCAAGCAAACCTTGATGAAATTGCCAAAGTACAAGTTTGTTAATATTCAAGGGCATAACTCTGGTAAAATTTGCCCAAATTAAACAAAATTTCAATATGCGTATAACGGTCATATAACAAAGCCTTTTGCCAAGTTTGGTGAAATTCCTCCACAAATTGAGAGAGGAGTTGTCAGAAGGCAAGCACACTTTCATGAAATTGTGAAAGTACAAGGTGGTTAATCAAGGGCCACAACTCTGGTAAAATGCGACTTAATTGAACAAAATAACGATCTGCTTACTACTGACATAATACCTTTTACCAAGTTTCGTGAAATTCCTCCAAAAATTGTGAGAGGAGTTGATTTCAGCAGGAAAACACTCATGAAATTGTCAAATTATAAATTTTGTTAATCAAGGGCTGTAACTCTAGTAAAATGTGACCAAATTTAACGAAATTACAATGTGTACTACAGACATAAAACAATGTCTCGTCAAGTTTCATGAAATTCCTCCACAAATTGTGAGAGAAGTTGATTTCAGAAGCTGAGCACCCTTCCCAGGACGGACAGACATCGCCACAACATAAATCCCCCTTCGGGCCTTTTGGCCAGTGGGGGATAAAAACAGAAACGTGAAGATTTGCAAATCATGAAAATCCTACATTTCATTGAAAATAGTACAAAGACAAACATTAAAACTGAAAATTTGTTTTGAAAAACACATGCTCATTTTGAATTTGATGTCAGCAACACGTTTCAAAAGAATTTGGACGGGACAACAAAAGAGGGAAAAATTTGTGTAATGCTTTTTTTTTTTTAAACAAACACCACCCACACTAGTTTGGTTAATTGGCAGCAGGATTCCTTTTTTAAATATATAACCAATCCTGTTACTGACCTGCTGCCAATTAATCTAATTATTATTATTATTATTATTATTTTTTTTTTTTAAATAGCATTACACAACTTTCAGTCTTTTGCTGCTCGGTCCCAATTTTTTTTTTTTTTTGCAATAGAGCATATACTTTAAATAAATAAATAAAAACACATCTCAGTTTCAACATTTGATATGTTGTCTTTGTATTATTTTCAATTAAAATATAGGGCTCCCATGATTTGCAAATCATGTATCACGGTCTGTTTTTATTTACAGTTTAGACAGCATCCCAACTTGTTTGGAATTGGGGTTGTATATCACGATACCAAAATGTGACCATGCATCGTGGAAGTCAGTGTTCTGTTAATTACACTGCGTGTGTAATGCAGTTACACTGTTTGAACACCAGAGGTCCTAATCTGTGCAACCCAGAATTAAAATGTACAGAGATAAAGAGAAGTCTTCATAAGCTTTCAACTAACACCAGATATTTTGCTGACTTTGAAGCTCCATTTCTGCTACAGAGCTCATTATGTTGATCAACGTGCCCTGGTCACACACTACATTTATTCCATCAAAATTTTTTGGAATAATTTATAAAATGTATTATGATTCAGAAATTTAAAAAAAAAAAAAAGACTTCTCAGTCATAATTTTTCTTGATACAAACTTTGCTCAAAATATTTTGAGAAATCATATCAAAACCGTTACGCTAGTAGGTCTGCACGATGAGGAAAGTCTGTGATAAATTGTTCAATATCAGTGGTTCTCCTACCATTATATTTGGGGCATCCCCCTCAACAGAACCATTATAAATACAAAAGTTATGTATAAAGATTGTTTCCTTACTTCCTTGCAAATATTTTCTTCTGAATATATTGCTCAAAAATAAATAAATAAATAAATAAATAAATAAAAACCACACAACCCCATCTCTTGGGGAAAAAAAAAAAAAAAAAAAAAAGGGGGGGAAAAAACAAATTGAAGAAATATAAATTAAAACATGGCCATTTAAAATAACTAAATATCCCCCATAATAAATCAAGGTCCTCGACTCTGCCCAACAAGGTGCAGAGATCTATAGTATGATGGAGAAAATTAAAACAGAGGAGGGTCACTAAAATCAAGAGGAAAATAATGGTACATGAAAAAGGAAGATGATGTTCACTTAGAATACAGACGTGGACGAATTTGTTGGTACCCTTAAAGCTCAGTGAAACGATGCTTTATTCCTCCTGAAAAGTAATGAAATTAAAAGCAATTCTCTTATATACTTGGATGACTTTGGTACAGTGCCTTGCAAAAGTATTCATCCCCCTTGGTGCCTGTCCTGTTTTGTTACATAAGCTGGAATTAAAATTGATTTTTGGAGGGTTAGCATCATTTGATTTACATAACATGCCTACCACTTTAAAGGTGCAAATTGTTTTATTGTGATAAAACAGAAATCTGGAGTGTGCATAGGTATTCACCCCCTTTTGTATGAAATCCCTAAATAAGTCACATAATTAGATTAGATAAAACTTTACTGATCCCTTTGGGAGGGTTCCCTCAGGAAAATTAAGATCCCAGCAGCATCAATACAGAGAAAAGAAACAGAGAAAACTTCTAGATAAATTAAAATAAATTAAGTATTTACATATACAGATATAAAAGAATAAGATATGGGGAAGAAAGGGGGGGGGGGAGAAGAGATATTGCACATTATCCGGTATTGCTTATTGTTAGGCTAGGCTACTGCTCCTTCCCGTCCTCTGTCCTCCTGTTACCC
>JAODOF010000021.1:20542231-20554527 GCA_027576175.1 Sciades proops | reverse complement strand
ACAGACAACTTCGTTGCAAGCTTTCTCTTGGAATAAAACATTTATAAACCTCACATTTTCTTCAAGCCTGGTTACACTTTTTTCCCAATATTGCTGCATAACCTATAATATACAAAACAGAACAATTATAAATCCTACATGTGGCGATGGACTGGTGGTACAAGCCTCCAAACAGGCAAGCACTCCTCACTGTACTGCTCCAGTGGTGCTGAATGGACAGTGGCATCCTCCTTGCCACACTCTGCTCTGGCATTTCAGCACCACCAATGTTGTAGACTGGCAGCACACACATGGCTGGAGGGTGGGCTTCACTGACTCTGCCTGGCTGGAGTGTGCTAATTATCTACCCTTCACGAGCTGCCAAGGAAGTATAAAGGGGCGCAGCTCCTGCACACAAACGAGCAATCTCTCTCTCTCATAAAGTCTACTGTCTTAACATTATCTTTTCAAGGCCAACCTCTTCCCGACCCAGCAAGGGATGCTCAGCACCTCCTCAGCAAGTTCACCAGGGACAACGAAATCAAGGGCACTTTTGAGTGTTTGGACAGAAGGAAAGGCTGACTTGTGTGAGACTAGGCCCATGCCATCACTCCCCTCATCACCAGAAATGCCCAGAGAGCATACCATGCACTCCTGGTTGATTAGACAGCCGATTACCCCACCCTTCATCAGGAGATCCTGGCCCAGTGCAGCCTCTCCTCCCAGCAAGCTGCCTCATATTTCCAGTGCTGGTTCTACCACATTAACCAAGAACCTTGAGACAGATGGATGCCTTGCTGTGCATCACCCATCAGTAGCTCCAACCAGACCTCCACACCTCCATGGAGGTCCTGGCAAGAATCACCATGGATCAGTTTCTGATGGCCCTTCTAGGTAGGATGAGAGCAGCTAAAACCCTGAGGGACTTGGTTGTCGCCCTTGAGTGCACTCTGAACACCCATGAGACGGGGAGAAGAGAGAGAATGGACTCTGAGAGGGTCAACTGGCAGGAGTGACCCCAGCGACCCACCCCCACCACCCCAACTCAGCCAGCCCCAGACACAAGCACAACCCAGTCCTTGCCCATTGTTGAGTCTATGCCCACTGAGTCCACCGAAGAGCCCCTTCCCAAACCAGCAAACCCTGGCTAACTGGATGTGCCATCCACAGTCAGTCTACTGTGAGCTCCCATATGACCACTATGAGGCACAATGAGAGCCGATTGATGGCACTGCTGGACTTAAAGAGCACCATCACCCTGGTCTGGACCACTAACCTCCCTCAGGCCATTGAGCCCTGCAGCAGCCTGTCAGTGACCTGTGTATAGTGACAGAGAGATCCCTACTGCCAAGATTCAGATCAGTAGTCACTGGGGCGAGTGGCAGTTGCTAGTGGGACTAGTTCCTGACCTCCTGGTGCCACTCCTGATGGAGAGAGACTGGCCAGGCTTCTCCAACCTGCTCCTGTGGCAGAGAAAAAGGAAGCAGGAGATTAGGGCAATGACAGCACAGCCAATGACCACCGCCCTTCAGCCACCCCACCCTCCTGGCCCAAGATAAAGACAGCACTGCCAACACTGAGGTGGAAGGTAAGCCTTTGGCAACCTGTGGAAACAAAATACAGGGAATCTTTGGGAGGGATGAGGAGGCCAATGGCCATCTCAAGCACTGTTGGGGTCAGGTACTAGATCCTCCAGCTTCCTACTTTATGGTAGAAAAAGGTCTGCTGTACTACTGCTGCAAGAGACATAGCAAAACCTTTGACCTCCTCATCATCCCCAGTCCAAGGTCGACACCATCATGCATCTGGCCTACACCTACCTGGGGGCCTGCAGCACCTTGGAGAAGCTGCAGGACTGCTTCCACTGGCTTGGCATGGTGGTGGAAGTAACCAACTTTGTTCAGCAGTACCCCCAATGTCAGAGAATGTCCCCATACAAGCCAGCACCAGCCTCCCTCATCCCGATGCCCATAATCAATGTCCCATTTGAACAGGTGGGCATTGACCTGGTAGGGCCACTACCCAAGTCTGCCCAGCGGCACAAATACATGTTAGTACTGGTGGACTATGCAACAAGGTACCCTGAGGCCATTCCCCTCCATAAAGCCACACTGAAGAACACTGCATGAGAACTGATCCTCTTCTTCACCAGAGTGGGAACCCCAAAGGATATACTCATCGACCAGGGCACAGCCTTCATTTCCAAGTTGATGGCTGACGTGTACCAGCTGCTGCAGATTAAAAGCCTGTGGACATCAGTCTGTCACCTACAAACAGATGGTCTGGTGAAGAGATTCAACTAGATCCTGAAGAGGATGCTTCAGCTGGTGGTGGAAGAAGAGGGCCGAGACTGGAAACTACTCTTGCCCTATGTCCTCTTCACCATTCAGGAGTCTCCTCAGGCATCCACCGGGTTCACCCCCTTAGAGCTCCTGTTCAGCAGAAGGCCTAGGAACCTGTTCAACATTACTAGAGAGGCCTGGGAGGAGCTACCATTGCCCATCATCAAGTATGTCCGAGACATGCAGGCCCAGATTGACAAAGTCATGCCTATCATCAGAGAACATCTACAAGTTGCCCAGGCTGAGCAATATTACACATACAACTGCCCCGCTCAGCCTAGGGAGTTCAATCCTGGCAACCCTGTGCTGCTGCTCCTCCCCAGTGCTAGCTGCAAATAACTAGCACAATGGAAAGGCCCCTGCATTGTCATAGAAAGAGTCAGCCCAGTCAAATAGGGCCTGCAGCAAACTGATAAGCATACATCAACACAATTATATCATGTGTGTTTGTTGAAATGTTGGGTTGCGCCACATTGTGCTCTCACAGCAGCTCCTGTCTCTCTGTCCAGGTTGGTTGAGTGGCTCCAGGTCGATCGAGTAGAGGAGGACCCAATTCCCACCCAGCGACAAGATCTTCAGGAGTTGGAGGGCCAGTTTGGGGACATGTTCTCGGCAATGCCTGGGTGGCCTCACCTCATCCAACATGATATAACGCTCCTTCCTCACACTATCTTCAAGCAACAGCCCTACCAGGTCCTGGAGGCATGCTGCCAGGCTATTGAGGAGGTGACGTAGATGCTTCAGGAAAAGGTCATTGAGGAATCCACCAGTCCCTGGTCCAGTTTAATCCTTGTACTGTTCAAGCTCAATGGAAGTCTGTGGCTCTGCAATTATTTCAGGAAGTTGAACGCCCTCTCCAAGTTTGACAGCTATCCCCTGCCAAGAATGGATGACCTCATCAAAAGGCTGAGGAGAGCTCAATTTTTTTCCACATTGGACCTGACGAACGGCTACTGGCAGGTATCACTGACACCTAAGGCTAGGGCCGTGCAAGTGTTAGCCTCTGGTGGAATGGTCACAGCCGCAATAATTACTACTGTCAGCTCTTTCAGCAAATAAAAGGGTCGGCACACAACTGACAGAGCCTCTAAATCAGAGGAACAGTGCCTGTCGGTGATTTGGCTTTTGTACACCAGTCATTATGCATGTAGATACACAGTACTCCTCCTTTGCTCTTATTTTGTTCTTACTCTTGTCTTTGCTTCAGTCCAGGCAGTGGATTATGTGGCCTGCTAGCTGCACCAAACCATCGGGTATCATTGGGTGAAGCCAGGTCTCTATTATTAACATAACAGAGCAGTCCCTGATGGACTTGTTTGCTGAATTGTAGCTCCAATTCATCCGTTTTGTGAACAATGGATCTGGCAACAAAAAGATGCTTCAAGAAAAAGATGCTTGCCAAGACAAGAGACATGATATGGAAATATATAAAGGATGAATTTCAGGTTCCAGCTGTGTTGCTAACTAATTAGCACATAAACACCCTGTTCATTAAGTTGACTTACTCTCATAATGTAAAACTATTTTTATGCTTTCCAGTTGAAGAGCTACAAACCTTGGCTGTCACTGCACACCCAGTCCATGGTAGTCTCTGGAGTGGATGTAACAAGGTCAAACAAGAGCTCTTTAGAATGCTGCTGGGAATCATATGATCATTCAAAATATTGTTTTGAAAATTTTGTCATCTTCCTCAAAATTTAAACAGATCATCTGCCTCTCAATTCTGAGGTGGCCAAAAATATTTCCTGGGTGGTCATAGCCACCCCAGGTCACCTACAGCTCTGCCTCTAGCTACAGAACAGATATGCTTTTGTTGAACAACAAGTATACACTGGTGTCATGTTGAGATTAAAATTGTTTGCGTTAAATCAGAACAATGTTTGTGCTATCTTCACTGATTTTCTTGTACACTTTCAAGATAAATTAGGTGCTAAGAAGATAAACTGTACTTTATCACCCAGAACACCCAGAAATTTTTATATCCTTCATGTGTATTTGTGGCTGCAGGGGTGTGGTCAAGAATCAGCTGTGAACAGAGAAGAGGCAGGGTAGAACCAGCAGGGAACACATGATGAGTCTCACCTGTGTTGCAGTGCCAGCAGTTTATTTGTGTGTCCTTTGTGTGTGTTTGCAGAGAGAAACTGGTAACAAGACTGTCTCCCAATTCCTCATTCCCCCTGAAACAGAAGAGTGTTGCTCTGGTGGTGAAACCCAGGATTTGAGAAGAAAGCTCCGTCCACGCCCATTGCCGAGATCTTCCAGACCCTTGCCAGCATCCACCAAGCCCAACATCAGGCCCTCTGCTCAAGGCCTAGGCAGAGAACCGGCAGGTGGTCCAGAGCCTGCTCCAGGCAGCAGGTACCCCAGCAGCAACTCCCACGGATGCTGCATCCCCATCCTATGTTCTGCACGAAGGGTTCACAGGATGACCCTTTTGTGTGTCTGTTTGAGAGTGCTGCAGTAGGTGGTTCACCTATTGCCGCTCCTGTCAGGGGAAGCCCAGCTCACACTCCAACAGCTCCCAGCTGCCAACCAGCTGGAGTATCCAGACCTTAACCTTGTTCTACAGGCTTCTATTTTGCAATGTGTCGGTTGTACCCTGGAGCATCATCGCCAGTGCTTCCGCGTGCTGGCACTGAGTGAGCTCGACTACCCATTCGCCTTCGCCCAACAGCTCCAAGACACCTGCAGAGGGTGGCTTCTGGCAGAAGAGTGTGACACTGATGACATCACTGAACGAGTGCACTGGAACAGTTCATCTTTTAGCTGCCCCAAAGAGTGGTGCCGTGGGTACAATACCACCATCCAGCTTCACTGGAAGAGAGTCCGGCTGGCGGAAGGCCATCTGGCAGCATTTCTGGGAGCAGACTACCATGTCCCTTCTCCCTCTCTCTCTTGTCCTTCCCCTTTGTCTCTCCAAACCATGAAGGACCCTTTGAGGTCGCTACCTATTTAGATGACAATCATTCACAGTAATGACTGGTAGCGACATTTACAACATCTGACGGCTGTCCTAAAATACTTGCGATGCGATTAGCAGGACTCAGAGCAAACCCAAAGAAGTGTGCAGTCGGGCAGGTGGAAGTGTGATATCGGGACTTCCACTTGGGTCATGGACAGGTGCATCCCCAAATTGATAAGACAGCAGCAACCGTGGCCTGCCTGAGACCTAAGACAAAAAAGGGGGTGAACCAGTTCCTGGGTGTTGGACTGTTAAGTAAATTTTCTGTTTTCCCCTTGAATAAAGATGCAAGCAGGCACAAACTTGGAGGAGAGAAGAAGATTTTACTGAAACTTCAGGTTCATACCCAGGTGTTGCCCCTATGAACGCTTGTTCAGTGCTCACACTCTCTTCATACTTTCAGGCTTCACCCCAAAATTGTAACAAAGATAAGGATGTTACCTTTCAAGCATCAACCACACACACACAGAGAGAGAGAGAGAGAGAGAGAGAGAGAGAGAGAGAGAAAGAGACATACCATCTTTTACAACACATACCATCCTGTCTGTTCTATGATATAGGCTTTACCCCTTATCTGTGACCTGAGCTTGTAAATGCTTGTTTTTAGGACTCCGGTTTTAACACAAATTGTTGGTTCAGAAACACTCTTTCCATCAGGCAGAGAATTATACCAGGTCTAAAATAATGAAGCTCTAAGAAAACCCTCTTAACCATTCTTCACTGGGGCTGGCTGGCTATTACATTACATTTATACCTAATTTTTGGACATCACCAGCCTGCTGACTGACCTCACTAAAAAGTGGGTGCCAGACTTGGTCCACTGGATGAAGCCATGCAAATGGGCTTTCGCTCAGGTAAAAGCAGTTTTGTGTGCGGGCTGACTGTTGTATTCACCTGACTTTTCTCTCCCTTTTGTTCTACAGATTTATGCATTGGATGGAGGGCTGGGGGCCAATTTGTCCCAGGTGGTGGAGGGGGAAGAGAAGCCCATGCTGTACATCAGCCACAAACTCTTGGTGCAAGAGATGAAGTACAGCAAGATAGAGAAGAAGAGTCTGGCCATCAAGTGGCTAGTCTTCACTCTCTGATACTACCTGCTGGGACACACCTTTCATTCTGTTTTCCAATCACGCCCCGGTCCAATGGCTCCACCACAAAAAGGATGTCAATGATGTCCACTCTTTGGTGCTTCAGCAATTTAAGTTCCAGGTGGTCTACAGGCCGGGGTTGCAGCTGGTGGTGGCAAATTACCTCTCCCACCAGGGGAGGGCGTCAGCCGCAGGCCAGACAGTTCCCCAGCCTGAGCTGGGTGGTGGAGGCATGTGGCAGTGGGGACGTAGTCGAGTGTCAGCTGTGGAGGAGCCAGGTAACATGATGAGTGTCAGATTCCCATCAGTTTATTTGTGTGTTTCCTTTGTGTGTGTTTTCAGAGAGAAACCAGTAGACAGAGAAAGAGCTAAGCACCCCAGCGCTGTGTGTGTGTGTGTGTGTGTGTTTGTGTGTGTGTGTGTGTGCATGCATGCATGCATGCGTGTATGCTTAGAATGCATACAGTGAAATAAAATCACCAAAAAGCAAAACCAAGCTAAAATAAAACACACCTTGAGTTGTCACAAGCCTGTCTCCTAATTCCTCATTTCCCCTGAACCACAAGAGTGTTACAGTATTTTATTGGGGAAAGTGAACATATTATATGTGA
Organism: Sciades proops; assembly: GCA_027576175.1. Taxonomy (NCBI): domain Eukaryota; kingdom Metazoa; phylum Chordata; class Actinopteri; order Siluriformes; family Ariidae; genus Sciades; species Sciades proops. The sequence goes on along the minus strand of JAODOF010000021.1, from coordinate 20,547,545 downwards.
TATTGAAAATGCATACATAATTGGACCTTAATTATACTTCCGCTGTTTTAGGATCAGGCGTTCCTTCCAGTCACCACGGAGTATGATAAGAAACTTAAACCCGACAGCACCCCCTCTTGGTGGTGATTTATTTAAACGCTACTCTCTCCCCAGGTAATGAGAAGATATTCAGGCCAAGTTCCCTTCATGCAACTTTTCTCCCGTAATTTACTGACATAACTAATTTTGGTGGGAGCGTGTTATTTAGTCAGTAACACACCACTGAATACAAGTGACTGAATAAATATTCCAACTTGTCTAAAGTTAAAAGAGGAATATTAAGAACAAGAATTAACATCTTTCGAATTAGCAAACAATCTGCATAACATGATGTTGAGACAATTTGTGCGTGTCAGTGTTGGCTAGATGTGTGTGCACAATCTGGGAACAATGCGCATGTAATGTGGACTGGTATAGTTCATTTTCATAAATTAAATGATGCTTCCTCCATGAAAACTAAGTGTGAGTCTGTCCTCCACGGAGGATTGTCTGCTGTTATCTAATTGTTGTGCATTGCTACAGGAGCTGGCAATGTGTTTCCAGCTGAGTCCATGGGAACACACACACACACACACACACACAAGCTTTTTGTCCAGACAGCAGCGTAGTCATTACAAAGGTCAGTGAAGTGTATCCAAGCGGACAGGAATGAGCATGGGGCAGTAGTGAAAGAGAGTTATGTGTAGTGGGCTCTGCAGTGTGCAGTGGCTGAGAATTGGAGAACAGTATGAGAAAAAAGAGAAACAGACAGCAAAAGGATAACACTGATAGCTTTTTGACAGAGGTGTGCAAAAGTACCTGCTTTCAGAATTGACTGTTCAGTCATTGTCTAAATGACTAGTCAACTAATCAAGAAAGTCGTGTGTAATTGTGCTGGCTTAGGGCCACTTCCACCAGTCTCTTAGTAATGTGTGGACAACACACACTTCTTTAGCAACCAACATGCATAGGCCTGTTCATCAGTTAACTTTGAATGACTGAATAATTGTACATTATTAACAACTGCATATTATTAAAAATTGCATTACCACCTCATGCCACCAGGTTCAACACTGAGCTTGGGTTAATGTCTGAGTGGAGTTTCACATTTTCTCCCTGCGTGACTGTGCTGGTTCCCTGGGTCTCCGGTTTCCTCAACACCCCCCCGCCCAAAAAAAACACAAAAAATAAAAAAAATAATAATAATTAAAAAAACCATGTCCTTAGGAGTGAATCAGTGTGTGAATATATGCATTCATGAGTGTGTGAATGTGCACTGTGCATTGTAATAGATGGATATCCTACTCAGGGTGTCCCATTCAGTGTTCCCGGGATCCACTGCCACCCGACCAGGATAAAGTGTTTTCTGAATATTAAACGTTTAAATGCATAAATCAGAATCCATATTGTATGTACCTGTAAATATATGCCTGAACTTTTCTGGCTTTACTGGTTCCTGGATATCTTACACCTTGCGCATCTACTAGAGAAGTGAAGGTCAAGTGCAAATAAATACAGTATGTATACATTTTGTATGGGGTTTGAGATGTCCTTAAGAAAATCTCTGTAAATAAATACCTCACTCCTGAGTATGCCGTTTTTGGTTTGTTTGTTTTTTTATTTATTTATGGCGGTAGATTTTACACATCTAAATGTAAGAATCACTATAACCTTTTATTGCCCTAAACACCCTGTTTGTCACAAAGGGAGACTGTGATGGATTACACACAATAACTGGAGCGTTGCTCACAGCACATCAAGTCCTACAAGAATTGCCTTGAAAAGTTATTGTTACAAGGGCAGCAGTGGCCATGCTTCTGTGGCAGTAATGGTAGTGCTATAATGCTAATGGCCATCATTTATAGCCATAATTTCTCCAACACAAATTGCCTAGTTAACAAATGGCCAATAATTAATAGACAAGAATAGTGGCATAATTTACTGTAGCCACAGCTCATTCTCAGCTACACTGTATTGCAATTAGTGTTGACATTCTCTCACTTGTATTGTGTTTTATGTCCACAAGCATGTTCATCACAACGGTTTAGGCCTTTATAGGATTGTCGGTTACGGATGTCAATCTAATGGTTGTTAAACTGTGACAGGCTGTTGTCAGTGTCCAAGTGTTGCACCGTAAGAGATTTACAAAAAAAAAAAAACATGCATAGTTTGCTTTTCTGGATTACTGAAAAGTGAGGTGTTTGTAACAGGCTCACAAAATGTGAAAAAAAATTAACATAATAAATTACATTGCATTAGGAGACAATGATAATATTACTACTTATATTAATCACACACACACACATTCTGAAAAATGTCTGATTTTGTTTTGCCTGGATAAGGAGCTCCTGTAAGCACCATCATGCAATTAACGTCAGTGTAGCTGTCTCTCAGCATGAAGCAGAGGGAGGACTCTGATTAGGCTTATTTTGTGCAAATAATGTCAACTGGATCGCAATGAAGGAAGGAGAAAACTGGTTTATGGCTCATAACAGAGTTGCATAAGAGAAGCCTTCTTCTCTGAATCATAGTAATCCTAATATGTATCAGAGCAGCAGAATCAGGCAGACACTGATGCTAAGTACAGACACCAAGCTGGAGCTATGGCCGATAAAGCCAAATGGTAACGCCTCCTCCTGCATGCTTCTAAACACAAGCCCACATAAACACAAACATAAAACTACTTGATGTGGGCGAGAAATGCATTAGCAGAAAAAGAACATGAATTCTGCAAAGCTCAAGATGAAATCTATCAAAAAAAACCCAAAAAATGTAAGCTTATGTCTGATGATAAAGCCATAATAAAAAAAAGTCCAATTATTATTGATTATAAAATAAGCAATACATTTTACTTTCATGATAGTTGTGTTTTAACTATACTGTACTTCCTAATCTGGTACTAATTACAGTGTGTTGTTCCATGAAAGTAAAAATCCTGGTGAATTTGGATTTATTTCACTTTTCAACCATGTGGATTGAAAATAAAGTGCAAAAATATATCAGCCTCAGATTAGTGTACGTTTAAAGGATGGTGTATGCCTAAAATAATAAAAAATGATTAAAAAATAAAAAAATTAATAAATAAAATTATTTCCACATTTTTCCCCGTTACCCCAAATGTACACAACCCCAATTCCAAAAAATTTGGGATGCTGCGTAAAATATAAGTAAAAACAGAATGTAATGATTTCAAAATACTTTTCAACCTATAGTCAATTGAATACAATTCAAAGTCAAAATATTTAATGTTCAAACTGATAAACTTTATTGGGGTTTTTTGTTTTGGTTTGGGTTTTTTTTTTTGTAAATATACACTCATTTTGAATTTGATGCCTGCAACATGTTCCAAAAAAGTTGGGACAGGAGCAACAAAAACTGGCAAAGTTGTGGAATCCACAAAAAACACCTATTCGGAACATTTTACAGGTAAACAGGTTGATTGGTAATTAGAAAGGCTCAGTCATTCACAAGCAAGGATGAGGTGAGGGTCACCAGTTTGGGAAAAACTGCCTTGGCAAACAGTCCAACAGTTGAAGAAAATTTCTCAACATGCAACTGCAAGGTATTGTATTGATAATCCATAATATCATCAAAAGATTCAGAAAATCTGGAGAAATCTCTGCACACAAGGGGCAAGGCTGAAAACCAACATTGAAAGCCCATGAATTTTGATCTCTCAGGCAGCACTGCATTAAAAACCAACATGATTGGATCAAGGACATTACTGCTTGGGCTGGGGAACACTTCAGAAAACCATTGTCGGTAAACTTTCATTGCTGCATCCACCATGCAAAGTGAAAGCTATATATCAACATCCTGAAACACTGCCGAATTCTCTGGGTGCAAGCTCATCTAGGATGAACTGATGCAAAGTGGAAAAGTGTGCTGTGGTCTGACAAGTGCACATTTCGAATTGTTTATGGAAATCATGGATGTTGTGTCCTCCGGGCTAAAGAGGAAAAGGACCATACAGATTGTTACCAGCACAAAGTTCAAAATCCAGTATCAGTGATGGTATGGGGTTGTGTTAATGGCCATTCCATGGGTAATTGGCACATCTGTGAAAACAACATTAAGGCTGAAAGGTACATACAGATTTTGAAGTAACAGATGCTGCCATCCAGACGACTTCTCTAATGACATCACGAACATTCCTGCTTATTCCAGCAAGATAATTCCAAGCCGCATTCTGCAGGTGGTACAACAGTGTAGCTTCATAGTAAAAGAGTGCAGAGGCTAAACTGGACTGCCTATAGTCGAAGCCTGTCTCCCACTGAAAATGTGTGGTGCGTTAGGAAGTGCAAAATATGGCAATAGAGACCCCTGGACTGTTAAGCAAATGAAGACGTATCTCAAGCAAGAATGGGAAAGAATTTCATGTTCAAGATGTCAACGATTAAGTGTCCTCACTTCCCAAATGCTTATTGAGTGTTGTTAAAAGTAAAAGTGATGTAACACAGTCGTAAACATGACCCTGTCCCAACTTTTTTGGAATGTGTTGCAGGCATCAAATTCAGAATGAGTGTATATGTCCAAAAAACAATAAAGAATAGTAAATATTTTGTCTTTGAATTGTATATAGGTCAAAAAGGATTTGCAAATCATTACATTCTGTTTTTATTTATGTTTTACACAGCGTCCCAACTTTTTTAGAATCGGGGTTAATCAGGCGAGATATCACAGATTTCTCCTTTGTGTTGCTGTTCCCAGAGTGACAACTGCGATTTGATTTTGTTTATGTTTTGTATTGTGGGTTTGTTTTGGTTTTTGTCCTATCTCCATCCCGGTCATGCCACTGGTCTGCTCTCTGTTGTGTTCACCTACTTTGCACAAGTATTAGTCCCTGATTAGTTTGTCCATTTATACCATCATGTCTTACATAGACTTATCATGCTTTATGTCATTAAAGCCAACCTTAGTTTCTCAGTGTTCCTGTGTTTCTAGTTCCTCTTTGTTTTGACTCTTGCCTCGTTGCACAGCATACTATTATGGATTACCCCTTGATACTCTGCCTGCCTTTGTGTTGACAGACACCACAAACTAGGACAGTGATTTCTGGATTTGTCCAAATAAAGCACACACTGAGTTGTACACACACATATCAACTTTCTGGGTGTGCACATCTCTGAAGACCTGTCCTGGAGCAACAACACTGCATGACTGGCCAAAAAAGCCCAACAGCGTCTGTACTTCCTCTGCAAACTGAGGAGAGCAAGAGCCCCGGCCCCCATCATGCACACATTCTACAGAGGCACCATCGAGAACATCCTGACCAGCTGCATCACCGTGTGGTACG
>JAODOF010000021.1:20519508-20530807 GCA_027576175.1 Sciades proops | reverse complement strand
CGTAGGTGTGAATGTGAGTGTGAATAGTTGTTTGTCTCTATGTGTCAGCCCTGTGATGACCTGGTGACTTGTCCAGGATGTACCCTGCCTCTCACCCATAGTCAGCTGGGATAGGCTGCAGCTTGCCTGCGACCCTGTACAGGATAAGCAGCTACAGATAATGGATGGATGAAAAACTGAAAAGTTTTCTTTTGGTTACTATAGGTAGGGTTAGGGTTTGATTTTGGTGTAGTACAGTATTAATTGCCATATTCATAATTATGTCAAAAGAACATCCTTAGAAAAACAGTAAGATGACTGTGTGTGTGTTAGAAATTATATTCACTCAGGCCTTGAACTATGTAAGTTTGTTTTAAAATCCCTGCAGAAAACAGATGCACATGCAACCAAATACATCCCTAAAGCTAATAGAAGAACAGGCCTGAGTCTCGGCCTTGTTCATAGAATTGCATTCCTCTTGAACATTTCAACTCTACAAACCCACTTGCTGGTACATCCTTGTGATCTGTAATTTACTGATGGTCTGCAGTGTGACCTGTTTACATGGCTAGGCCTTGATTGACACCAATTAACCTTTAAAGAGACTAATGTTCTGTTAGATAATGTGTTAGAGTGGAATCCACAGCTCTCTGTCTTAATGAATGCATGCATCTGGTAACACAGATGCATTCATGTAAATGTAGTTGTCATGGAGCATGGAAACAGCATGGTGTAAACAGTGATGATTTATTGCCACCGCCAAGGACGGTCTTCTTCTTGACCCCCTGCTCTGTCTGGCCTGAGTAGATGTCCAGGCTGATAAGGGTCAAATTAAAGACCAAAGTCTCTCATCTGTGAAGGTGTGGGGGCAGGTGGGGCACAGCTGAATCCACAGATTACTTTTGGTCAGGTTGATTGATCATTGCACTGTAGAAAATGACACAATTTGTCATTGGAGCCCATAAATCATGCACAGTGACCTCATGATCTCATTCCTCAAGTGCAGGTCACCAAACCTGTTTATCTTGCTGCTCAAACAATCCATTATGTTTCAGGAAGTGCCAGAGAAGGATTTCCAGCGTGAGAATGTGTGTGGATATGTGTCAACATGGGAAAAAGAATGAATGCACAACAAATTACAGGCACAAAGTGGGGGGAATGTGCAAATAGGGTATATAAATGGACAGCATTAAGCCCCCTAGACCAGGCAGGTCAAATACTAGGAGTGCAGCTAATTTAGATAAGCTAAGCTAACACACTCAAAGCAACGGTACTTGCTTTAGCGACTGAGGGAAAAAAAGCAGAATGTAAACAGTGTGCTTCAGGGGCAAAGGAACACCTGCATGACGGCAATACACATTCCCTTCATGCTAAGCGTTTAATGACTTACAATAAGCAGGCCATCAATGCCAGCAGCTGATAGCCAGACAGAGACACAACCATGCTTTAGAATCACTTTTCAAAGTCACACCACTTCCTGATGTGTGTGCTTTTTAAAATAAATCACTCGATGCAGAAGAGGAAAACTGTGATTGAGCTAAAGCAGGAGTCTGCTGTCTCAGTGTCATCCTCATGCTAATTTATGTTTATAGACCACAGGGTGTGTATATAATAAGTGTGTATTCCTGCATGCTGTGAAAGCTTTGGGTCAATGGGGAGGAGAGGTTTTAGGATGTGGAAGATTTGCAGAGAATCCCATTCTCTCTGAACCCTGCACAGTGTGAAAAACTCACTTCAGGATGTTTCTCAGGCACCTACCTTGTCCACATGTATACCAATATTTTTAAAAAATAAAATAAATAAATAAATGTTTTGGCCTCCCATTCACATGACAAAGGCATTTTGTGTTGTTTCTCAAGCACAGCCTCAAATGTAAATACATTTTAAAACTCAGCTTTCACAGTTTTTGTGCAGATGGGAAAACTACATGTTTTTGAAAATTCTGTTATCACAGTATCATCCTACACATCCTACACTGCCCCATTGCAGCTTTGTGCATATTATGAATGTGTTAGGATTCATGATGTCATGGCTGTTGACTAGTTTTCACTTTATTTTATTATTACACTCACATCCTGATCAATACCCTACTCTTAACATTGTTCTTGAGGAGGTTGACATAGCAGTTAATGGCACACTATAGTGACTTTCTGGGCTGCAAGTTTTTTCAAATCTTTTTTTTGTGTGTGTGTGTGTTCATGAGGCCTAAGCTTTATTTATGTACTGCTGTTGCCTGTCAGAAAATGGTCACATGCTACAGTCTCATCCAAAGGTTACAAATGCTAAGCAAAGTCATTTTAAAAGGAAATGTGTACAATTCCATGTTTCTCACCTACTATATTCCAGTTTTATTAACACACAAAAAGTGGTGCACCATGTTCAAAATTCTTGGCCAAAACTCTTGCCATTTTGGCTGCAAAATAAACTATTGAAATTACTTTTTTACACTTGTAGAAATTGGAAGAATTTGTTTAGCTTTTTATACTTTTGAAAATTAAAACAAAAATAACTTGCTAAGTAATGCTTTATCTTTTTTCAAAATCCTTTGAAAAATGTATTTTTATTGAAATTGTCAAAACTAAAGAGGCTTTAAATAAAACCAATTAAATTTATACATGGTCTGAATTTTGATCATGATATCATGTGTCAGGTGACCACCAAACTAACTTCTGGAAAAGTCCCTGGATATTTTGCCTCCTCTTGCTACCCCTGCAGCAGAACTGTTGTTAGATGTAACAGCTGGATGAAGTGAATCCACTTAGCAGAAAGAGGGGAACCTTTGTGACTTGTAAATATTCTGAAAAGGAGCAACAAGGCAATGTCATTGAAAGGATACCAGACAAAAACGCAAAGTCAGACAAGCTGGAAAACACCACCATCATTTATTCCAAACAGTATGCTCCCAGATTAGCCTTTAACTCATCTTCTCTGTATCCATACGCCAAAAGACATTAGTAACATTTGTCAAATGTTTTGTCATTTCCATTAATTTTCTTATGTGCACGTTCAAAGGTTGCATTAAACAGATGGGATTCAATGAAAACTACCCACTAGAGACACAAGGCACATTCCATCATGCATGCCACAGTAAGTGACCCTGAACAATGTACACAGCATCCCCTGCTGGTGCCTCTGTGGGTCAACCATACAGGCAAACACATGATACCTCATTTAAATGCTTCACTATTTATGTATACATCCTTGCAGCTATACTCATTAACCACAGTTGGCATTTTGTAAGCACACAGATACTGATCATTCAACCATCAGTGTAAAGGGAGCACAACAAGCTCATAATTTAGCTACTGTACAACCCCAAATCAGAAAAAATTGGGATGGTATGAAAAATGAATTTTTTAAAAAAGAAAGCAGTGAGTTCTTGACTTGTATTTCATTGCAGACAATATGAACCCAAATATTGCATGTTTTGTCTGGTCAACTTCATTTCATTTGTTAATATGCATCCATTCCTGCATTTCAGGCCCACAACACATTCCAAAAAAAGTTGGGACGGGGCAATTTAGCGCTAGTAATGAAGTAAACCTTTCTATAAAGATGTGATTTGAAACAGATAATGTCAACAGGTGACTGTAATCAGGATTTGCTACAAAATCACTATCCAGGAAAGGCCTAGACTTTGAGGAGCAAAGATGGGCCAAGGATCTCCAGTTTGTCAACAAATGTGTGAGAAAATTATTGAAATGTTTAAAAGCAATGTTCCTCAATGAAAGATAGGAATGGATTTGGATATTTCACCTTCTGTAGTGCATAAGATCATTAAATAATTCAAGGAATCTGGAGGAGTTTGGTGCTTAATGGGCAAAGGTACAAGCCTAAGCTGAACACCCATGATCTCCGATTTGTCAGACAGCACTGCATCAAGAATCATCATTCATCTCTAGCTGATATAACCACATGAGCTTGGGATTACTTTAACAAACCTTTGTCTAGCACTACAAAATGGAGATATATCACAAATGCCCATCAAATATCCATCCATCCATCCATCCATTATCTATAACTGCTTATCCTGTGCAGGGTCACGGGCAAGCTGGATCCTATCCCAGCTGACTATGGGCGAGAGGTAGGGTACACCCTGGACAAGTCACCAGATCATCGCAGGGCTGACACATACAAACAAACAACCATCTACACTCACATTCACACCTACGGTCAATTTAGAGCTGCCAAATAGCCTAACTTGCATGTCTTTGGACTGTGGGGGAAATCGGAGCACCGGGAGGAAACCCATGCAGACACGGGGAGAACATGCAAACTCCACACAAAAAGGCCTCCATCAGTCACTGGGCTCATACCCAGAACCTTCTTGCTGTGAGGTGACAGTGCTAACCACTACACCACCGTGCTGCCCGCCCATCAAATATTTACTGTGCAACAAGGAAGCCTTATGTTAACTGTGTCTAGAAGTGCCACTGACTTCTCTGGGTTCAGAGGCATCTGGGGTGGACCATCACACAGTGGAACTGTATATTGTGGTCAGACAAATCAGTATTCCACATCTGACCACAATACACAGTAAGAAATGGATGCCATGTGCTCTAGACCAAAGATGTAAAGGCCCATCCAGACTGTTCCCAGCAACAAGTCCAAAAGCCAGCGTATGTCATGATATGGGGTTGTGTCAGTGCTCTTGGCAAAGGTAACTTACACTACTGTGGTGGCAGCATTAATGCAGAAAAGTACATTGGGATTTTGGAGCAACATACGCTGCCTTAAAGATGACATATTTTACAGGGATATTTTAACAAGTTAATGCAAAACTATATTCTGCACACATTACAAAAGCATGGCTGTGAAAGAAGAGGATGCCTGTCCCATCTGTGCCCAACAGAGAATGTGTAGTGAAGTTTGAAATGAAAAATATGACAACGGCGATCCCATACTGTTGCACACCTTAAGACTTATTTGCAGGAAGAATGGGGCAAAATAACACCTGAAATACTTCATCACATGGTGCCTTCAGTCCCTAAACATCTTCCAAGTGTTGTGAGAAGAAATGTCAACATTAAAAAGTGGTCAATGCTTTACCATCCCAATTTTTTTTTTAATGTGTTACAGGAATCAAAATTGAGAAGTGTTTATTTTGGGTGGATAAAAATCTACCCATCAATCCATCCATAACCACTTATCCTGTGTAGGGTTGCAGGCAAGCTGAAACCTAACTCAGCTGACTATGAGTGAGAGGTGGGGTACACCGTGGACAAGTCGCCAGATCATCACAGGGCTGACATATAGAGACAAACAACTATTCACATCTACAGTCAATTTAGAGCCACCAATTAACCTAACCTGCATGTCTTTGGGGGAAATTGGAGCACCCGGAGGAAATCCACACAGACATGGGGAGAGCATGCAAACTCCACACAGAAAGGCCCCTGTTGGCCACTGGGCTTGAACCCAGAACCTTCTTGCTGTGAGGCGACAGTGCTAACCACTACACCACCTAGTTTAGAACTCTTATTATATAATTACATAAGATGTTCATGACAACTGACATAAAGCTTCATAGACATTTATAAAAGCTTATTTCAACCAAAAAGGCAAAAATTTATGTCGCTTGTCAAGAGTAGTCATTATAAAACCTGAGGACTGGTCTAGAAAGTCTTAAATCTTTTTTTGATTGATTGATAGATAAACAAACAAACAAATAAATAAAGTATGTATATTTGTTTGTTTGTTTATTTTTCTAACATGTCTGATGATGCTCAAAATGCAGCCACTTTCTTTTATCATAAATGCGTTCCCATTACCGAGGTTGGACATTATGGGTATTGGACCTGAACTCAACCCTTTACTTATGTTTCATTAGTAAGCTCTTGTGAAAGAGTAGTCTAATTGGGACACGGCAGTCTCCATGTAATCCCCCATTGTAGTAGTTGATTAATTAACAGCTATAGTGTTGAGCTGAACTGTATCACATGGGCATGCATTGAGCACCAAGTGGGCCGTAACGGGACTCGTTTTCCACCAAATGGACAAAAAGAGCTGATATTTCTATTCTCCATTCTTATAATTGAGACTGTACACACACTACGCTTCCACACACTGCACTGTTCCAGTGAGAATATCCAAAAATGGCTGAATGTTCTTCTAATCACTCATTTATTGTTTTAATAAGCAATATTAGTTTGTGTCTTTAGGATCACGAGGTGGTGACTAAAGCACAGACGAAACAGCTTTCATTCATGAATTAATTTATTTACAGAGTACATTCATTTATTTATATGAGGAAAAAAGTACAATGAGACATAAAAAAATCATACAAAATAAAAAATTACATAACACACATCCGAAGAAATGGCTTATATACTGCAAGCATATATGTATGAAAAACAACAGCGAGACTCTACTGATTCAATCTTTTAAGAGGGCTCATAGTTCAATTGGAAATCATGAATTTGTGCTTTGGATATGGGATAGAGAAAAGTTACTGATGAAAACACTGTTGTTAGGTGGCTGGGAAAATATAGACATGGAGCACAAACTTGCCATTGACTAAAGTTTGTGATTTAACTACCATGTAGACGTTCTGGTTGTTTATCAGTTTCAGTTCTTAAGGCAGGGATAACATTAAAATAACAAAGCAGCAGCGACAGAGCGTAACGCAATGCTCAGACCATAATAATCAATTGTTGTAAATGGGCTTTGGCCCAACAAAATCTCCAACAAAGACCTCCTCCAGCTCAGCCAGACCACATGCATCATCAGCAAAATACAGTATAGATGACTTCGATGGCTAGGACACGTGCTGAGGATGCCACAGACAAGTATTGTGAGGGTTGCATTACGATGGACCCCACAAGGCAAGAGACCAAGGGACAGGCCAAGGAACACCTGACGAAGAACAGTTGAAGCAGAACTTAAGCAAATTGGGATCACCTGGAATGAGGCTGAGACCAAGGCAAAAGACCATGCCAGATGGAGTGATCTTGTGGAGACCTTATGCTCCAGTAGGAGCGAAGATTATAAGTAAAGTATGTAAGTAAATGGGCTTCTTGTCATTTCAGATGTCCTGGCCATATAAGAATCTCATTGATTTGATTGGTTAAAACACCTGGAAGGACAGCCATGACCAAAAGGTTAGAGAAGCAACCTTGGGCCCAAAGGGTCGCTGGTTCAATTCCCTGAACCAGCAGGAAAATCCATGGCTGAAGCACCCTTGAGCAAGACACCTAAGCCCCAAACTGCTCCCCAGGCGCTGGGTATATGTGTGTTCATTGTATGTTGCTCTGGATAAGAATGTCTGCTAAATTGCCTGTAATGTAATGTTCCCTGGATACGCTAAACCAACATTGATGAGTGTTGCGTTATGCTCAGACAGTTTCAATCAATCGCCTTTATTTAATCAGGAGTAAGAGACTTATTGAGATTAAAAAGTTCTTTTCCAAGAGTGTCCTGGCCAGGACAGCAGCACACATAACAGTTTCAGACACAAACATAAAATATTACAAACTAAAAATTAAAAATAAAAATATCATCCATTTTTGAAACATCTACAGCCAGCTGTAGACTGGCAGAAACAGGGGTACAGAAGGAGTCCATTTCTGTCCCCCAAGGTACAATCTACACTAATGTACTCCCAGGGCTCATTATTGGACCTCAGGGTAGCTATGTGAACCTTTTTAGGGCCAAAAAGTTACATATATTTTCCCAATCAGTATATAAATGGTACAAATAAGTACCTTTAAGGGTTGTTGTTGTTGTCTGTCCATCGCTAGTGATGATGACTGCTTCATTAGGATGTGCAGAAATGCAGGTGGGCCATGAGGCCTGCACCAGAGTGACAGAATTGCCCACAGCGGTGGCACGAACAGCCTGGCTGAGCCCCCACAGAATGTCTGGCCTCATGAGCTCTCACATACTATTCTCCTCTCCTAAGGAAGCACCTTGCACAGTAAGGTAAGACAAACAATGTCATGCCCCCATCTTGTTGTCTTTCTGGACCTCCAGACCTGATGCCAAGTGATGCACAAAAGGACCACAGACCTGACGGGTATGGAAGTTGCCCCATAGTGACAACAGACTTGCCAAATGATGCCATCCATTGGCCATTTGAGTGGCTCTTCTGCATGCCATCAGGAGGTGTGCCATTGACCCTGTTGGGTTCATCTACCACACTGCACTGAAAAGCACCCTGCTGCCAGTGCCTTATTGGTGATATACTATTTAACCCATAGCTGGAACCCAGGCAGGTGCTACCACTCCAGGTCAGAGCGGACGTGGGAGCAATGGTGATTAAGGGGTAACTCCACTTTCCCCAATACTCAAGTCCTCCCGGACCTGAGACTCACCACCGGTTGCAGTATAAAGTCATACCCAGGACTACCCTTACCCAGGGGGAAGGGGCTCACCAAATAAATAAAAAACAAACTGCTACCTCATCCAGGTTCAATCATTTTTTTAAATTGCTTACTTGTGTGTCAGTCACATTTGGCTTGCAGTTCTGACAATGGAAGGAAACAGAGATGCAGCCACAAGGGCTTTTGATGTTAGCTAATTATTATAATATCAGATAACAGAAAATATAATAGTGCAACACTCCCCCCCCCAACCACCACCTCCAACAAGATTTTACTGAGGTGGATTTTACAAGGACTTTGCTACAAATACTGTATATCCTGACAACATAACTTCTAAATGTAAAGGACCTAACTTAGTATTATATTTTAGGGATTTTGTTTGGGCTAGCTTTATCGTGGCTTGTGTCTGATGCTGCATATTGCTGTCTGGTAACAGTTCATATTAGAGTGGCTTTTTTTTTGGTCGGAGCAGTTGCAGATTCATGTAGTTGTAGAAGGCAGTGGTGGCTTGGTGGTTAGGACATTGGCCTTCTGATCAGAAGGTTGTTAGTTCCAATCTACTCCTGGGCTCTTGACTGAAGCCCTTAGCCCACAATTGCTCAGAAATAAGTAAGTCGTTCTGGATAAGGGTGTCTGCCAAATACTGTAAAGGGAAAATGTCATGGTGTATGTACAAGGTCCCAACAGTGGTCCAGGGGCCCCCACCACCCAAAGTCTGCTCTCTCTACACATATTTATGCAGATTTAAGATCATTATTTGGTCCTAATAGATAATCTCAAAAATAGACTAAAACTGTACTTGTGTACCAGTGATGTAAGTAATTGAGTCATATCCTTTAAATACACTATGTCTGTGGACACCTGACCAATCACACCCATATGTATTTGTTGAACATCCCATTCGAGATTTAGTCCCCATTTACCTCCACTCTTCTGGGAAGGCTTTCCATTAGATTTTGGAGTGTGGCTGTGGGGATTTGTGCTCATTCACCCACAAGAGCATTAGTGATATCAGGCACTAATGTTGAACGAGAAGGCCTGGGGTGCAGTCAGTGTTCCAGTTCATCCAAAAGGTGTTCAGTGGGGTTGAGCTCAGGGTTCTGTGCAGACCACTCAAGTTCTTCCACTCCAACCTCAACACAGCATGACTTCATGGATCTCACTTTGAGCAGAGGGGCGTTGTCATGCTGGAACTGGTTTGGGACTCTTAATTCCAGTGAATGGAAATTGTAATGTAAGAACATACAGAGACATTCTATATAATTGTGTGCTTCCAACTTTGTGGCAAGAATTTGGGGAAGAACCACACATGGGTGTGATGCTCAGGTGTCCACAAACATTTGACCATATAGTGTAAAATTCTATCATGATAATTCTCTTAAATTGTGATCCTCTCAGAGCTCGATGTAAAAAATGATTTTCTGAGGTTGTAGATATGTAGGCAGAAAACTTGAGTGCTTTCCTTTTACACTGCTCAGTCAAGCTGCTTTCAGAATATTTGTTCATATAGTGTATGTCTAAAGAACAGGTCTAATTCTGAAGGTTTGCTACTTTTTTCCATGTTATCTAGTACAGGTGAGAATCTCTAGGTCCTCATGTTTCTATTTGACTCAGAGTGATTATAAATGATTTTTTAATGCATCTTGATTTTACTTCTGTAACCTACATCATTTTCTTCAGTTTTATATATGGAAATACAAAGTGTGGCTGTAGGATTTCATATAAGGAACACAACTAATTCAACTTACATGATCTTGGTCTTCAAAAAACAATTGGTGATCTACAACGTATATTCAGTAACCTCAGAAAGTATTCAGATGCCTTAACTTCTTGCATATTTTGTTGCATTATAGATTTAAGTGTAACTGGATTAAATGTGGCAGCACGGTGGTGTAGTGGTTAGCACTGTCACCTCACACCAAGTAGGTTCAGGGTTTGAGCCAAGTGGCCGACGGGGGCCTTTCTGTGCGGAGTTTGCATGTTCTCCGTGTCTGTGTGGGTTTCCTTCGGGTACTCCGGTTTCCCCCACAGTCCAAAGACATGTAGGTTAGGCTAATTGTTGACTCTAATTTGACCCTAGGTGTGAATGGTTGGGATAGGCTCCAGCTTGCCCGTGGCCCTGAACAGGATAAGTGGTTACGGATAATGGATTAAATGTACTTTTGGCTATAATTTTGTACACAATAACCCATATTTTTTACAAATGTATTAAAATTCAAAAACTGAAATACTGTATCTCATTTAGATAAGTACTCAGACCCTTACAGTGGTGCACTGGTTAGCACTATCGCCTCATAGCAAGAAGATTCTGGGTTCGAGTCCAGTGGCCGATGGGGGGGGCTTTACTATGTGGAGTTTGCATGCTCTCCCTACATGTTCTGTGTGGGTTTCCTCCGGGAGCTCTGGTTTCCCCCATAGTTCAAAGATAATTGGCTACTCTAAATTGCCCATAGGTGTATGAGTGTGCAGAAAGGAACTGACCATCCTACTGCTGCAATTTGGGCCAAGTCAACCAAACATGGTTTGTCTCAAGTCTGAAATGGGTTCAGCAGTGACAATGATTTAGACCAGTACTCCAAATTGAAGTAGGGTACTGTGGGTTTTTCTTTTTCAGTGACCTTCAGCTCAAACTCAAGGAAGTCTCCATAGATCTCTGCAATCAAATTGTGTTGAGACATAGAGCTGGGCAAAAGTAAAAAAAAATTAAAAATTAAAAATTCTAAAGCTTTGAATGTTCAAATTGGGCTTGATCATTGTGATATGGAAGACGTTAAGAACCACCAGAACTCTTCTTAAAGCTGTCTGTCTGGCCAAACCGAGTAAGTAAATTAGAAGAACCAATGGTCGCCCTATCAGACCTTCAAAAGTCCTCTACAGAGATGGGAGAAGCTGCCGAAAGGAAAATTACAGTGGTGCTTGCGAGTTTGTGAACCCTTGAGAATTTTCTATATTTCTGCATAAATATGACCTAAAACATCATCAGATTTTCACACAAGTCC
>JAODOF010000021.1:20096208-20108519 GCA_027576175.1 Sciades proops | reverse complement strand
CCATTTTAATTCCAGCTTGTAATGCAACAAAACAGGACAAACACTAAGGGGGATGAATACTTTTGCAAGGCACTGTAGTTGCCAGTGGGAGATATTATGCTCTCAGAGCACTCTTGTTTTGAGTGTGTTCCAGGCATCAAATTCTAACTTCATTTATATTTACAAAATACAATTAAGTTGGTCAGTGAAACTACTGAAAATCTCTTCTTTGTATTTTTGTGAGTTAAATAAAGGCTCACATGGATTAACAAATCACAGATTTTTGTTTTTATTGCATTTTGGAAAATATACCAACTTTTCTGGAAATGGGGTTAGCACATATGGGTGTGATGGTCAGGTGTTCAAATATTTTTGGCCATAGTTTAGCACTTCTTATACTGTGAGGAGACTGTCTGTTTGGTTTTTACAGTACAAAGTAATTTTACAGTCATCAGGCATTTTACTTGTTACTATAAAATAACTCATGATACGTCAAATGCAATTTGGTGTGTAAATCTCAATATGGATGGAATTAAAATATGGATAATAGACATCTTATGTGCTATCACATTAATGGAAAGGGGATAGGAAATAACGTTGGGTATTTAAATAGGATGTTTATTGTCTGGGATGATGGCACCCCCCTGCTCACCACTTCAAATTGAGCCATGGTTGATTGCTGATTTTCCTTCATGCAGTCTTGCCCCATAACTTTTTTTTTTTCCCCTGTACAATTCATTCCATCCATTTATTCTGTCTCATCAGCTATAAAAGTGGTCTACCAATCAGCATTTTCATAATTGGGTTTTTGAAGCAAAACAAGGCAGAGTTGCAAAGAGGCCAAATAGCTGATGGAGGAGCATTGGTCATAAAAATTAAATTATTTAACTTATCAAGGGGAACACTGATAAACTGCATCAGCAAAGAATATGGCTGCAGGATGAAGCTCACTGACCAGAATAGAAGATTGAATCTTATAAGCAAGACAGATGTTAAACACCACAAAACCCCTGGCATATGCAGCTCAGCTCACTTTATATGAATATATTATTATGTATTTGAGTTATTTTATCTATTTCCTACATATGAGAACACCACCAGGGGACTGTACCTGCTGGGTATGCATATTACACATACTGATATTTATTGATCTGAGCTAGACTGCACCATATGTTACACAGTTATGCTTTCTCAGTGAAGTTTATTGAATTGAGTTGATTATTATTAACATAATGTCACAAAGTAACTTGACATCTAATATTTCTGCATTTGTTCCCACATATTATGCAGGGTATAAGATGTGTATGTTTCTTTTCTCTTTCCATCTCCTCCTCTCCGATTCCTCTTGGTTGCACTGTTTACTTGCTCTTCTTCTCCTTCCTCTGGACTGTTACTGTCCCTTCCTTCCTCTGCCTCCTCAACATGCGCTCCTTCACTCTCCTGTTTTCACCAGGGTCATAGCAATTACTCCTCTCTTGCTCTCTCACTCTCCCCTCTCTCTTATGCTTCTGTTTGTCCTGTCTTCTGACTGTGTGCGCACGTCTTGCCACTCGTTTATTTGACACATCTTTTCTTTTCATCTTCTTTCTTTTGCTTTTGCACTTCTCTCCTCTCATATTCTGCCTTAATATTTATCTCATTTTCCATCCTTTCCTCTCTTTTATTCTCCTTTAAGTTTCCTCTTTTCTATCTGGTTGTATACTTCATCCCTCATTCCTCTATCTCACTTTTTCCATATCCCACTCATGTGCTCTCATTTCCACCTCTTATTCAATACAACCCTTTTCTCTCTGTCCCTGTATCCCTCTTCCACTCACTCTCTGCCCTCTCCTTTTGTCCTTTTTCTCTCACTCTTTCTCTCTGTCCCTTCATTCCTCTCTTTCTCGCTTTCTCTCTGATATAGGGAGCAGAGAGTTGCCGCAGGACTGCAGTTCTCAGCGAAACCACATTCTATTTTCTACCACTTCCTCTTCCTCCTCCAGCCGTCACCATGGTGATGGTGCGAGCCAGCAAAGGCCGCTCCCTGCTCAGTCTTAGTTATCATTCTCATTTTCTCTCCCTTTTTCATTCCACCTCTCTCTTTCTCCTTGTTTTCCACTTCATCTTTTTTCATCCATCCATCTTCACTCTTTCATTTTCACCTCTGTATAATTACAGATCTAGTTACACAGTTTCACACAAGATCTTTCTGTCCTGTCTGCCTTGTGTATTTCAAAAACAGATCTCCCTGTCCCCTTATTCCATCACATCCTTTAAATGTAACTGCGATTTCATTCGCTGACGTTTGCTAAGTTGTTTTGCAAAGAACATCTATTTCTGTCCGAACTGCTCCCACCCACACCTGCTCCCTCACTCCACAGCAGAGCTTCAGCAGTGACAAAAAACCTCTCCACCATCTTACCTACTGCTACCACACTGCCTCTGACACTGCTGACACGCCTGCCGAATCCACTTTCTACAAGAATGTGTACATTGCTTGAAGTGGGCCTTGCAGCATGAGTCCCAGAGGCCAAAGGTCAAACACTGTGATAGGAGGAGTGGTCCTGATTCGTATCAGAGGAAGCTGACATATATAAACATTGCTTCATTCCTACTGAGGCGAGAAAAGTTTGCAGTAAATGAACCAGCCACAATCAACTGTGCAATTATAATCATTTATCGCATTTTAAAGCTTGTTTATTGGTCCATTTAAATGCACACTTGCAGATTACTTTCTTTTAACTTGTAATGATTGTTAGCTGCAAAAAGTTGACTTTAAATCAGAAAACCAACTGCCTTAAAATTTTCTAAGTAAACCAGTTCATTAGTTTTAGGATGGTAAATAAGGAACAAAACCCAACACAATGCAATTATGTTGATTATGCTTCTGTTTATTTAGACGCTATTATGCTATGTCATTTGTAACTTATAATGGAGAGTAGCCAAGTTTTATAATAACTAAGAAAATCTGCACTTATTCACTTAACCATAGTCATTGATAAGAGAAAGCAAGAGAATCTTTACTTCTGTCATCAAATATATCCATTCAGAATAAACAGACTTCTTGCATTCAGTGATATGATACACATGTTCTGAATAGTGCAGCTCTCGCATTTCCAGCAGCATTGTTTATATTCATCAGTGCAGTGAGACAGCAACCTATCCTTCAGGTATATCAAACCATTATTCCTATCTTTATATAAGGTGAGTTATACAATATAGAAAATAGGCATTTTGTTGCCTTTGTAGTTGTGAATCTATGACCAAGAATACAGTTTAAAGCCTTTCTTCAGCTTGCACTTGAGCTCTTGATGTTGCTAGCTTCAGGTTCCTGTTTTGCCTTTTTAGTAAATTCAAACCTTGTTAATAAAGCAGCTTGTGGCACAATGATAGCTGCAATTATCAACACCACAGTTTCAGTAATGCTAAAATAAATAAGTAATGGGATACATTTCCTTGTTGTCACTGAGTGTAAGTACACCCTAACTAAAGTTGATGCAACTCTTCATTTTTATTTTCCTTGGAATTGTCACATACAGGATACTCAGTGAACTCTTTTGATTTAGTTATTCATGGAATTGATGAACAAACTACACATTTCTGAGAGTTGCTCCTATTTCCAGCATACATTTGGACTATGATACATGTGACACAATCTCCTGTGACGTAATTCCTGTTTTTGAATTGTTTGCCATGAGTCTTTTTTCTTTTGGTATCAGCATTTAATCTACAGTCTTTTTCTTCTGTTCTACAAATAATTTTCCATGATCATTTAAATTTTTGTTGTATTTTCACTTTCCCTTCTTCTGCATTTTAATTTTTTTTTGAGAACGCCAAAGACAACAAGTTTTTTCTTTCCTGTGCAAAGACATCAATCAGAGGCCATCCACATTGGAATCTGCTTTAATATCAACAGATCTTCGATGAAGGTATGTAAACCATTTATCATGGCAAACTTTCAGCTTGTTCAGTGTGTTGAGTGCAGGATGTTTAGTCATTCTTCCTCCATCATTAGTAATAGCTTTATTTGTGATGTGTATATTAATTAGCTCTGTGATGAAGAAGATTGCGGCTTTAGAGGTGCGCATCCAGACTGTAGGGAGGGTTAGTAAGAGTAAGAGCAGTGTAGTTTCTGTAAGGGAAAATCTGGATGCTATATGTGGAGTAAGCAAACCCCCAACTCTGGCATTAGAGCCCTTGCAGCAGGGCAAATGGGTGACGACTCAGTGGCATAATTGTAGAGCCAAGGCTAATGCTGAGGCTCACCCATGAGAGTACCACTTCTCTACACTTCACGTGTCTAATAGGTCTGCTCTCCTCAGTGAAACACCTGCTGAGAAACCTGAAAGAGCTCTAGTTATAGGAGACTATCTTACAGCATATGAGATTAGCTAGGCCTTTTGGGGCACCAGCAGATTTAGTTAGATGTATACTGGGAGCCAGGGTGCTGGACATAGCAGGTAATCTTAGGGTTTTAGGCAAGCACAGATTTTCAAAAATGTAAGAGATGTATGTTCATGTAGGAGCTAACAAAAGAGCTATATGCCTTCGTCAGTCTGAGGTTACTAAGAGTAACTTTGTAGAGGTGTTTAAATTTGCAAAAGCAATGTCCAATGCTGTAGTATGCTCTGGCCCCATCCCAATGTGGCATGGTGATGTAGCTTCCAGCAGGTTATGGTCACTACACTGCTGGTTGTCCAGGTGGTGCTCTGAAAACAGTGCGGGCTTTAAAGGTAATTGGAGCAATTTTGAGGGCAAGTCTGGCCTGTTAGGGTGGGAAGGTGCTGCTCTCATTTCTTGCAGCATAGTTCATAGTTTCAGAACAGGCCTAGTTAATTTGTGACAATCCAGAGCCAAGGCCAGGGAGCAGACTAACAGGCTAAACCGACCTCTGCTAGCTGCCAAATGAATATGAAGTCTTAAATTAAGCTAGTCTTGTTGGCAAATACAATTATATATACCAGCCTCGTCTAACTAGCAGTTACTTATAATAATTATCTAGGTGTAACACAAAAACCTGGTTATAAATGCAATATGTTTGAAGTTCTTCATATTATCATAACGTATGTTGCCACAAACATAAGTCTACCCAGTCAATTCCATTACTTATTATTTACAGGCCCCCAAGGCCATATACTGAATTTCTTTCTGAATTTGCAGATTTCATCACAGACCTGGCTATTTCCTTAGACAAAACTTTAGTTGTTGGACATTTTAATATTCACTTCCATACCTCGGAAGACCCTCTAAAACAGCATTTGTGTCCATTCTACTGTAGATTCAGTAGGTGTTAATCAGAATGTCATAGGATCTATTCTATATTTAATATTAACATTTGGATTAAATATAGAAAATATAGTCATACTTCCACAGTCTGAAGCTACCTCAGCTCATTATTTCATCTTATTCAAAATATGTCTGAGCAATAATATATGCACCTTGCCACGCAACCATGTCAAACATACATTCAAGTCAGCTACTGCACAAAGTTTTATCAATAGTCTTCCAGAGTTATCAACTCTGTCAGATCACTGTCAGACCCCACAGAACTTGATCAGGTAACTGAATGCTTAGAGTCAATGTTCTGCTACACTTTAGATAATGTAGCTCCACTTAAAAGAAAAATGATTAGAGAGGAAACTCTAGCACCCTGGTATAATGATTGCACACACACACACACACACACACACCTTAAAACAGACCAGTCAAAAATTATAATGTAAATCATGTCAAACAAAATTGGTAGTATTCTAATTAGCATGGAAGGAGAGCTTCCTGAAGTATAGAAAGGCTCTTAGTGCTGCTAGATCAATGTATCTCTCCACCCTAATACAAGATAACAAAAATAATCCTAGATTCTTATTAAATACTGTAGCAAAATAAACTATCATAGACATGTGTACTTGAAATATGTAGTAGCAAAGACTTCATGAATTTTTAATGACAAAATTCAAAATATCTGACAAAAAAAAAATCTAACTACTAATTTAAGGCCAGACAATTTAAGTAACCCTTTAATTAACAATATAACTGTATCAGATCAGCAATTAGAATGTTTTACTCCCCTTAGAGCAATTGAATTAATTTAATTAATTTTCATATCAAAATCTTCAACTTGTGTTGTCAGACGCAATGCTAACAACCAGAGTTCGTGGCAACCCCCAAACATGGCCACCACGGACTACAACTTCCAAACTCCACATGACCCTCCCTCTCCAGAATTCTAATTACCTCCACACCTGCTCCTCATTTCCATTAAGCACCAAGCAGTATTTAATAACTCCCCTTCTGCACACTCAGTGCAAAGTATTGCTCAGTGTCTGACTATCTGACCATACTAAGCCTTTGTTTACTGTTCTGATTTCCTGTGACCCTGACCTTTATTCAGTTTGTTTCTGACTTTGATTCTACACCTTTACTGCGACATTCTGACTGCGCCTCGCTCAACCCCTTGCATCCCTCTGACTTTGATTAAGGATTGCAATTTGGATTTGTCTACCAGTTTGCAACATACCCACTTTCCCCTGCGACTGCTTCTGTAAGTGCCTGCCTTTTCTGACAGAATACTTCGCCACTATCATGGATGCAGCAGAGGAGACAAAGCAAACTGCCATTTCAGTGCCAGGACACTTGTTGGGAGAACATCAGCAAATGTTGAGTGACCTTGACATCTGCATTTCTCAACTCACTGTTGCTGTATCACAGCCACTCCTAATGCATTCCATGCTGAATACCAGCACTTCTACATTCGTGTTCAGACCAGAGAACTTTTCCAGAAAATTGTCTGAATGTAAGGGCTTCCTGCTACAGTGCTCACTTTTCTTTACAGCACAGACAAGTACCACAGATCAGCAAAAGATTGTGTGGCTTGTCAATCTGCTCACTGGTAAAGAACTTCCATAGGCTACCACTGTGTGGAAAAGAGGCAGTGAGCCCACAACGTCATGTGAGTGCTTTATTGACTTGTTGAAGCGAGTGTTCAATCATCAGCCTGAAGGCATTGAGGTTGGTGAGAAATTACTGATGCTAAAGCAAGGGGAAAGGTGAGTAGCCGAATATGTGCTAAAGTTCCGCACTCTCGCTGCTGGGAGAAGTTGGAATGAGCCAGCTCTGAAGGCCACATTTTGCCAAGGGCTAGATCCTCTCATTCTAACCAAACTAGCTTGTTGTGAATAACAACAAACCCTGGATTCACTCATAGACCTCACTATTAGGTTAGACAACCTCCTCTGCAACAGGCTGTCACTGCATGGTTCCCCAGTAAGCACACAGCTCACCATGTCTCCCATACCGATAAAAATTTCTAATGTTCATATGCCATGTTCCAAGCAAGAAAGAAGATGCAGGGAGGGTTTGTGTTTCTGCTGTGGAGGAGCTAGTCACCTCTTGGCTCACTGCCCAGTCTGACCTCAAGGCCCTAGTAGACAGGCTGACACTGTGAGAGACCCTAACACCACCGCCTCTCCTCCAGTGAGTTCCAGTGCCTCTCCACATCAATTCCTCAAACTAAAGGTGAGGTCCTACAAAAGCTCCAATTACCAACACAGGAGTGCTGAAAGCTGTATTCCATTCATCTCCCTTCTGGATATGCACCAGGTTATAGGTGCTCCTGAGGTCTAGTTTCATGAAGATATGTGCTGATACATAACTGTTCCAGAGCCAAAGGTACCACAACCATTAGGCCTCCAGGCCATTGATGGCGGACCTATTGGGGAGAGGTTCCTCACCACTCGTACACTGCCCCTGGAGATTCAGGCTGGTGCTCTGCATAACATTTCCCTATTTGTCACCCACACTCAAAGCCAAGCAACCATCCTGGGGTTCCCCTGGCTACAGCTCCATGATCCTCTCATTTCCTGGCACAACAGGGAGATCCTTCAATGGTCACAAGTCTGTCAACAGCATTGCCTTTGCCTACCCCAGATTACACTAGCCTCCACCTCAGTGGAAAGCCCTGCTCCACGTGGCACCAAGCATGTGTCGTCGTCCCCCCCGTTACCATGTATTCAAGGAAGTTTTCAGTAAGGGAAAGGCCAGCGGGCTACCTCATAGACATTACAGTTGCAGCATAGACCTCCTCCCAGGCACCACATTTCCACGCTGCCACATCTACCCCCTTTCTATTGCTGAACAAAATGCTATGGAGGAATATGTGCAGGAGGTTCTGCAACATGGCTACATCTGCCAATCCACATCACCCACATCAGCAGGGTTCTTCTTTGTAGAGAAGAAGGGAGGAGGGCTCAGACCATGCATCAATTACAGGGGTCTCAATCAGATCACAATCAAGTACCCCTACCCACTGCCACTGGTACCTTTGGCTCTGGAACAGTTATGCATCAGCACATATCTTCATGAAACTAGACCTCAGGAACACCTATAACCTGGTGCATGTCCAGGATGGAGATGAATGGAATATAGCTTTCAGCACCACCTCTGGCCACTTCAAGTACTGTGGAATGCCATATGGGCCGTCTTGCACCCAGCGTCTTTCAATGTCTTATCAATGATATGCTCTAAGAAATGCTTGGTCGTGACATCATCACCTACATTGACAACATCCTTATCTACTTCCCAGATATAGAGAGCCACAAGAAACATTTAAAGATAGTGCTCACCTGGCTCCTAGACAATCACCTGTATGTTAAGGCAGAGAAGTGTGAATTTCATGCATCACAAATTTCATTCCTGGGTTATGTGATCAGTGCAAAGGGGGTCAGCATGGACCTAGACAAAATAGCCACAGTCCTGATATGACCAACCCCCAGTACAGTAAAGAAACTTTACAGATTCTTAGGTTTTGCAAATTTTTACCAGCGGTTTATCTGGGGCTTCAGTACCATCACTGTTCCCCTCACAGCCCTACTCAAGTAAGAGCTCAAGCACCTCCAGTGGAACCAGAGGGCAGAGGACACACCACACCTTCACCACTGCTCCCATTCTCAAGCATCCAGATCTCACAAAGCCTTTCACTGTGAAGGTAGATGCCTCCAAATCAGGGGTACTGTCCCAGCGCTTTAGGGGAAAACCCAAACTTCACTCTGTAGCATT
The DNA here is from genome assembly GCA_027576175.1 of Sciades proops. Classification (NCBI taxonomy): domain Eukaryota; kingdom Metazoa; phylum Chordata; class Actinopteri; order Siluriformes; family Ariidae; genus Sciades; species Sciades proops. The sequence continues at coordinate 20,099,510 of JAODOF010000021.1, read as the reverse complement.
TTTTTCCCCAAAAACTCACACCAGTGGAACAAAACTATAAGATAGGGAACAGAGAACTCGGCCATCAAGCTGACCTTAGATGAATGGAGACACTGGCTCAAAGAGGCCTCACATCCATTCATCATATTCATGGACAACAAGAACCTAGAGTACCTCAAGTCGGCTAAATGACTGAACCCTTGTCAGGTGCATTGGGCTCTCTTTTTCACCTGGTTCCAGTTTACCATTGCATACTGACTTGGTTCCAAGAACATGAAGGTGGACGCCCTATCCAGAATTCACTCCCCCACCATCATTAGCCAAGAAACTACACCTATTCTACCCCCCAAGTGCTTCATCAATACCCTCACTTGGGAGATAGACAAAGAATTGACATAAGCTCAGCCCTGCAACCTTCCAGAAGCCTGTGCCTCTAGTCTAAAGTTTGTCCCACCATGACTTCATGGCCACCTCATCATTTGAGCACACTTGTTGCCAGCCACAGGACACCCTAACAGCCATCGCACATATCAGTTACTCAGGACAAAGTACTGATGGGAGAACATGCTCATGGGCATTAATGAATTCATCTCCTCCTGTTCCACATGTGGCCAAGCCAAGGTACCCTGGGCCCCTCTGGCAGCCAAACTCATGCCACTCCCTACACCCCAACACCCTTGGTCCCACCTTGCAGTAGACTTCATCACAGATCTACCCAAATCACAAAACCATATGATCATCATGGTAATCATTGACTGGTTTTCCAAATCCATCAGATTCATCTTGTTGCCTGGCTTACCCACAGTTTTCAAAACAGCAGAACTGACCTTTTCTCATGTATTCTGATACTTTGGAATCCCAGAAGACATAGTTAGTGACTGAGGCCCCCAATTCATGTCCAAGCTATGGTCCAAGTTCATGGACAAACTGGTGGTGTCGGTAAGTCTGGGATCTGGCCATCACCCACAATCCAACGGTCAGGTAGAATAGGCAAACTAAGAGATAGGATGTTTCTTAAGGGTATTCTGCCTAGAGAACCCCAAGGACTGGTCTCAGTTTCTCCCATGGGCCAAATATGCACAGAACTCATTCAAACATTCTGCCACACAACTCACACCATTCAAGTGCATACTGGGATTCCAGCCCCCACTATTTCCCTTGGACAACTCTCCCATGAACATTCCAACCATCATTACCTGGTTCCAATGTAGCAAACAGGTATGGGAGAGTGTCCACCAATGCCTAGAACAGGTAGCGTGAAGATACGAGCACTTTGCAAATAAGCACAGAGGGGAGACTCCAGTATAAGTCCCAGGTGACAGAGTCTGGGTCTCCACCAAGGACTTACAGGACCCCAACACCTGCAGAAAGCTCAGTGCCAGGTACATTGGCTCCTTCAAGGTTTTTTAACAAGTGAATGAGGTATCTTACAAACTGGAACTTCCTCAACACTGCCGTCTGTCACCAACCAATGTGTCATGCCAAAAACCAGCCATCCCTGGTCTGTTAGTGACAAGCACACTGATCTCAGATTGTCCAGCACCACTCAACCTGGATAGAAAACTTGTGTACCAGATACACTAGATCCTCAACTCCCACTGCAGGCAATCTCATGCACCTGGTGGATTAGGACTACAGACCTGAGGATCGCAGCTGGGTCCAAGCAAGGGATATCCTGGATCCACTACTCACCCTTGAATTCAATGCTAGACCTCCTCAGAAACCAGCACCAAGAAAACAAAGACATCCCAAGAAAGGAAACGTTCCCAGAGTGAGCACCTCGGGTGGGGGTGGTGGGGGGGGTTCTGTGCTAATGTGCTAATGACCTGAGTTTGGCAGCCTTCAATTGTGGCCACCATGGACTACAACTCCCAAACTCCACACTGCCCTCCCTCTCCAGATTTCTAATCACCACCACATCCACTCCTATATTCCATCAAGCACCAAGCAGTATTTAAGAACACCTCTTCCACACACTCAGTGCAAAGTATCGCTCAGCGTATGACTATCTGACTATACCAAGCCTTTGTTTACTGTTCTGACTTCCTGTGACTCTGACCTTTATTCAGTTTGTTTCTGACTTTGATTTTATGCCTTTACTATGACATTCTGACTGTGCCTTATTCGACCCCTTGCATCCCTCTGACTTCGGTTAAGGATTACAATTTGGATTTGTCTACCAGTTTGTGATGCAGTTTCTCCCCTGTGACTGCTTTCGTGAGTGCCTGCCTTTTCTGACACATGTACTAGATTCCTTACCTACATGACTCTCCAAACAGATAATACCAGAAGCAATTGAACCTCTTCTAAAAATAATCAATTCTTCTCTTTAGAATTGGCTATGTACCCAAATCCTTTAAACCAGCAGTTATCAAACCCCTGATTTAAAAAACCTGACATCGACTCCTGTCAGCTTTATCACCAAGGTCCAAGAAAAAGTTGTACCACTGCAGTTATGCTCATATCTACATAGGGATAACATCCATGAAATGCATCAGTCAGGATTTAGACCTCATCATAGCACAGACACAGCACTGGGTAAATTAGTAAATGTCCTACTGTTGGCCTCTGATCAGGGCTGAGTCTCCCTGCTTGTATTGCTTGACCTTAGTGCAGCCTTTAACACCACTGATCATTCCATTCTCCTTGATAGACTAGACAATGTAGTGGGAGTCAAGGGAACAGCCCTCTCCTGGCTCAGGTCTTATTTAACTGATCGTTATCAGTTTGTTGATGTAAATGGTTATTTTTCTATGCATACTAAGGTAAAGTTTGGTGTTCCCCAAGGTTATCTCTTAGGCCCACTGCTTTTTTCTTTATATATGTTACCTCTGGATAATTTTATTCATAAGCATAGTGATAGAAATATATGTTTGGCATGCTTGAAACTGGTAAAGGCTGGCCTGATTGCTACTTGTTCTTGAAACTGGAACAGGCAGGCTGTTCTGAGTGCTACTTGTTTTGGTTAGTTAAATCCTTGAGATTTATCTTCACTCACACATTCTGCTTTCTGCTTAATGAAGGTTATGTTGACGGGTAATGTCTTTCTTCTTTTCAGAAGATTATGATCAAGATGGGTGATGTAATGGTACAAAATGTCTCTCTTCTTTCATAAAGTAGTGTAGTCTAAACCAGTTATGTAAAACCATTTATGTTACCCTGTCATACATACAGTTAGGTCCATAAATATTTAGACAGAGGCAGCATTTTTCTAATTTTGGTTCTGTACATTACCACAATGAATTGTGAACAAAACAATTCAGATGCAGTTGAAGTTCAGACTTTCAGCTTTAATTCAGTGGGTTGAACAAAATGATTGCATA
>JAODOF010000021.1:18875954-18890104 GCA_027576175.1 Sciades proops | reverse complement strand
AAAACATAAAATAAGCGTTTTTTGGCAAAAAATGAACCTCATGGTGCCACCATTAGACTTTTGAATATGGTCAAAAAATTTCACAGGATGTCTTTATTGGTGAAAAGGAACACCCAAACAAAAACGCATCAGATTTTATGAAAGTGAGGGCAACCGATGCACCCTAAAGTTCACACACACAAGTCTGTACTGTATATGATACGATATTCAGTTGTCTGATGATATCAATGGTCATATCGTGATGATAATTTATCGATATATTGCCCAGCCTTACTTACCATCTTGTTTTGTTTGACTTCCTGTCATGTCATTTTCAGTTTTTAGTCACATCTGGAATGGTTTCGATTTCCTTTGCTCACATTTACTGGATAATGAATGAAGTAAATGATAATGACACCAAATGTAAATCCTAACTTCCCATACAGAAAGTACAATACCAGGAGGACCAATAGGAGGCCAGACAAGAGTAACACTGCGCAATGAACACATGCAGTACATCATTACATGGTGAGTCAGCAACTGCCACCACATTTGTAAGATTCTGCTTTAACTTTGGGAATGAGATGCAGGCAGGCCAAAGACCTGGAAAAATGTAATTTACTGGAACATCTGAAACACCCAAGACGTAATTATTTGAGTTTGAATTACAGAACTCTCCATTATAATGTATATTTTGTATTATTTTATCCAAATTCACTGGATATGAGCAGTCGCGTGCTCTGATTGGCTACTCTGCTATTAGGCTATCAGCTCGTATACCATGAGTGGAGAAAAACAGAATGGCGGAGCATGTTGCTAAACCAACAGATGAAGAAATAAAAACTACTCGAAAACAAAACTCCCCCCAAAAAAAGGGGCAACAAAATACGTAATAAAAGTATTTGATGGTAAGAACGTATCTTTTTAATTTTTCAATTATTATTATTATTATAGCATTTTTCACAAATTGCTACTGTCATTTTGCCGGTTTGTTTACATTCTTCATCTTTAAGCATTAAAATTTGTTGAATTATTTATTTTTTTTAGACTGGTTCAAAAGCTCAGAGAAGTTTGAAAATTACATAACTGAAATGTCCAAGGAAGAATTAAATGTCTAAAGCTATTCTATACCTCAGCACGACAGCAAGATGGAACTTTCTACAAAAAACACTAAAGTAAATTCATGCAGCCATCGATAGGTTTTTAAGAAGTCCGTCTAAGCGGAAATAATTATACGAAACATGACAAAGTTTTTATTTATTGAATTTGCAAAAAAATAAAAACGCTGTTTTTCTCAAAATCCTGTGAATGTGGACACAAGGTATTCCACTCAGTCTTATCGTACATGGCTTATGGCCGACGAGGTGCGTATCAGCACACGTACGACTCAATTTCGTGGAATAATTGTTAATTATATCCTTCATAAAAAAATTCCCGTGCAGGGATTGGCCAAGGATGGCTCCTGTGCCATAAAATAGTTTCACCGTTGATTTAAGCAATGTTTCCTGTGATAGGGAAAAAAAAGGATATGGTGTGAGTTGATACACCATGAAATGACATCACCATTTCAAGCTCTTTGGCCAACTCAAGTCACAGCTGTAGCTCCGCAAGCATGTGTGTGGATCTGTGTATCATGATACATTGCACATGTGCAGGTTGAAGGTCGTGCTGATGTAAACAACAAAACATGGCTGCCTCCAGTGAGTTTATACCAAGATTCAATCGGAGACAAAAGTTAAATGTTAACACTTCGTTTGGAAACTTTTGAGGAGGGATATAAATCAAATATACCGGGCACTGAGAGGCTCTGGTTGAAATTAGGGATTCTCTTCGGCGACTGGCTGCGTCCCTCACAAAATAATACTTTGCCAGTTACCGAAGAGAATCCCTAATTTCAACCGGAGCCTCTTCGTGCCTGGTATATTAATTATTACAATAATCTAGTCCTCCCTAGGAGCACATAGCAATAGCAATGATGTTGGCCTGTCTTGCTTTATTATTTTTTTTTATTTTAAACTGAGGCCATATTAAGTCTTGAACATTCAAGGATTAAAAAAAAAAAAAAATTCTGAAAACCCTTAATCTAGTACATTTAGCGTCATGTCAACTTGTTGGGCCGCCTTTTCACGGTGTAAAACACCGAAAAAAAAAAAAAAAAAAAAAAGACCTCACCACCTTAAAAGCAGTTTAAGAATTTAATAAACATGGTTTACAATGGAGCATGAAACAGTGTAGGAAGTAACATACTGCTTGGATATGAGATTTCAAAGATGTTTTCTTTTCCTAGGTACGGACTGTGTGCTGCTACTTCCTACATGTGGTACGCAAAATTCATCAAACGCCTTAGCTTATGAAACCAGTTTTTGCACAGACCATGGTGTAAAAACACTGGATTTTTTTTTTTAAAAACTTGGTCAAGTACGTGAGTGAACCAGTTCTTTAAGCTCCTGACCGAAACCAGCATTTTGGGGTTTTTTTTTTTTTATTTTTAACACAGCTCCAACACCTTTTGGAGTATTTAGAGTAGTTTTTAAAACTGTTGTAACCCTGCCTGGCTTAGCATTCATTTCTCCTGCTGCAACACCTCAAACTCTAGCTTATCTACTGCTTCTACAGGGTTCAGTGGTTAATAATTTTGGATTTCTGATTAGCACTACGGAGATTTGAACTTGCAACTTTCCAAACTGTCACTGCTGGGCTCTTGAACAAGGCTCAGCTGACACAAGTACCTCTGGATAAGGGAGCTTACCAAAAGAGTTGATTGAGCCTTCCTGATCTTGAATTCTCTCCTCGTTCTTCCCTGATGGGTTTTTTATTCCCTCTAAACTTATCTAATAGCAAAGAATATTTATACAGGGCAACAGTATTCAATGACCAGAGTTAGAAATTGTTTAAGAATGCTTGATTTTCTGTGGCACCAAATAAAGTTTGCTTCTGTTGAGATGTATCCCCTTTTCTTCATCATGTACTTAAATACTTGATCTATCCTTTGTGGCTGAAGTTACAGAAATTATTCCACTGTTCTATTAATGTTTATATGGGGGAAGCCAAGACAGAGTCCTAAAATACAAAAGCTTATTTTAAGGACTGGTTAAAATGAAAACAGCCCAGTAAACAAGTCCAGCTGTGGTATCCTGGCCACTAGTGGCTTCCACAACACTTTGTTCTTAAGCCAGTTTGACGCCACTGAATTATACTATCTGTGGTCAGAAACTGGGGTAAGCCTCCCGTAACTTTTTCAAATTAAAGAGGACCACTTGAACAGTTAGACAAAGTCACCTTGCTAGTATTTTGAAGCTAAACTTAAGACTAAGGATTATTTAAACCAGTTTTGTACTTTATCAGGACCAGGTACTGATTATTTCAATCATTGCCTTAAGTTGATGTACTGATCAAAAATGCCCATTGTACAATTCTGTTTTATCAATAATAGTTACACCCCCCCTATAGCTATAGAGTGCATCAGTTTACTTTTGCCAGATGACAAATTTAAGATAACCAAATAAAGCACCACAACACCTGGGTTTTTATTTTTATTTTATTGTTTTACTAATAAAACGCATGCATCATTGCTCAGAGTTTAACCCAGTTTGGTAGCCAGCTCCTTAGCCTTTGCCTTTTCGAGTTTAGCAATGCGAGCGGTTGACTTGGGGCCCATGATGTTACCTCCCCAGTGACGACGGATCTGAGAGAGGGGAAGGGGGGGGGGAGAGAAACATATTAGAACATCTACATACTTATTACATTAACCTTGAAGCTCTAGCACAAAACTAGACAAAGTCACAATATCCACCACGCCTTATCACTCATTATGATTTAAAAGCAATAATACAATTGTAGCCACGCATGTGTTGCACTGACCTCCTCATATCGGTCATTGTAGTTGGTCTTGATGGCCTCCACCAGCTTGGAAAGAGCAGCTCTGTCCTCACTACACCAGGTCAAAAAATTCATGTCAACAATAAGTCCTTTAATGAGCTGCATTCTCACATTAAAGGAAAACAAGATTCTTAGGCTCAGAGTTAAAAAGCTCATTTGAAACCACATGGTTGTTCAGATAAAGAAAGACAGACATCATAGCCACAGAGATTGAGCATGTATACATGGGGGAGAGGGATGGGGAGACTCGTTACTTACGGGTTGGTGTGTGTGAAGCAGACAGAGGTGCAGGTTTTTCTGTGCACGAGTCGGCCCAATCGGGCTTTTCCTTTGACGATGCAGTATGGGACACCCATCTTACGGCACAGAGCAGGCAGGAACACCACCAGCTAAGACAAGACATGCAGAGTCAGTAAACTGTTCTATAGGGTCACCCAAACTATGACGCGCATGTCAAATCACTAGTTTAAAAACCTACAGCACAAGTGCGTGTGAATGAAACTGCTGTGGTTGTCGCTCAGGGTTAAAAAGCTCGTCTATTTTGATCTTCACATTGCTTTCAGGTGAAGAAATTCAAGACATCATTGCAGCAACCACAACAGGATTTACCAACTAAACATGTTAAACCTGATGCCCCTCAGGCAAAAAGAGCACTGACCTCAATTGGGTCGACATCATGAGCAATCACGACCAGCTGGGCCTTTTTGCTTTCTACAAGTTTAGTGACAGTGTTCACTCCTGTATGAAGAAAAATGAACAAAAAGTTAACACAGCAAACTGTTTAATCTTCCAAGTTCAACTGTGAGCCAGCAGCATTTCCCTGTTGGACTGCACAATGATCAAAAATACATGCCCTGGTACTCCCTCCCCCCAAGGTTATTTCCAACAGTGGTGCTGTTTGCAGGGGGCACGCCAGATCTACGAATGAAAATCAAGAAAAGCTAGGAAAACCGTTCATGGGTAATTTAAGTTAAAAATCGCAACAGTTCAGAGTCACAAGCCCAAGTGCCCTAGCCAAACTGATCTAGGATCAGTTTTAATTCGTAAGTGAGTAACAGAATCTGGAACATACAGTGAGGCGTAAACCGAAAACCAACCAAAATAAACTGCTTGTACAAACAGTCAGTCATAATTCTGCTAGCACAACAGTCACTTTGCAGCTAAAGAAGAACTGAAGTCATTTTTAAACTCAACATGTTATTCAAATTACGTTTTTGGTAATCTTATGATTCGTATTGGCAACTAATTGCAATTAAATATTATACTTATCGGCCTATTTGGTTTTTAGCCATGTTGAACTTAGTTTGGTCCACGGCAGGCGTCACTTATCCACATGATCTTCGAAACGTGAAGTGTCAGCACCGCCATTTTGAAAACTTTTCCAAACGAAATATTGCACAAAAACGAGTTTAAAGGACTGCCTACTTTTTTTTTTTCCCCAAACTTTCCTGATTGCTATCTAAACAAATGATTACATCAGCATTCGAAAGAGCGCGCGCGCGCACGCATTTTGACATTGGCAGATGTTGATCACTGATTTCCGCTGTACGTTTTACTTCCGTCCTACGACGTCCCGTACAGGTCTCAACAAATCTCGTTTACGGCCATTGCTTTGACATACGGACTGATATTACACAGCATATTTCAAACACTCAACTTGCTATAGCAGTGACAAAATAGCTGTCAAAAATGCATTCCGATATTTAATAAAACGAGAACTAGAATTTTGATTAAAAAAAAAAAAAAAGTTTGCCTTCAGTTCCCCTTTAAAGAGAAAATAAAGCTAACTAAACCACTACAGACAGACCACCCCAGCTCCTCACTAAAACACTGCCCCATGACCTGCTTTTGTGTCAAGCGGACCAACATGCTCCATAATTATGACTGGTATAATAAGTGGCTATGGAGTTGCCCCATCCCCTGGAATTCATATGCTGGTTCCCAGAGTCTGTGTTCAAGGTGCAAACACCCCAACCAGTGTCCATTATGACAAGAATTTTAAATTTGGTTGCTTACTGAAAGTTGCAGTTACACTAGTATTTGTTTTCGTCAGCAGAACTCCATTTTAATTTCAGTCTAATTTTAATATTGTTTTTGGTACGCATAACTGGTATTATGGAGTTACTGTTTTGCTAGTTATCAAATGAAGATGGCATTTTGTACACTGATGACCAATATGTTCATATAAAAAACCCTTCAGACCAAAATCATACATGTCCCAACTCATACCTACCAGGAGCATTGCAAAAGCTGCATGAGCCGGATTCCCTCACTTCTCAACTACGGTCAGGAACATGAAACAGAAAAACTAACATACTGTAATGGATTTTGCTGAAGGTCATTTCTCCTGGTTGTAAAAATTCCCTTGACAAGCAAGCTAGGTTGTCTGGCCAAACAGAGTCAGCCAATTGATCGTATGTATCTTTATTCATCAGAGCATAAAACCGATTTTGCCGTAATTTTCGCTGTCATTTTCTCATTTACGCTAAAATTTAGTCACAAAGTTAAAGGTCATCAGCAGATACTTGGTCAAAATTTGACAAAATTAACACTGCCACCAACAAGAAAATCCCGAAACAGAAAATTTTCCACAAATCTGAGTGCGTGTCAATAGATGGGACAGCACCATGCCAACCACACAACTGACAAGGCATCAACTGAAATATTTAACAGAACTACATTCATTGTAATTAAAAGCTTTTGTTGAAAAATCATCTATGCAGCTAATTTGGTAATAAGTGATTAATACTTGGGATAGAATTGAAAGCTTGGGAAAGCAAGCTTTTTATGCAGTACAAAGTATTAAAAAAAAAAAAAAATCACTTATGAAAAGAAGCTGTGTTAGTTCACTCCCACAGAATTCCATAGCATCAAGTCTCCTGCTGCTTGCAGCTTCTTTTCTGTTGCCAAAAACAAGCTCATGAACACGGGGACAGAAATCCACTCACCTGCACGGAGGACAGGTGGCCTTTTCGTTGGGGCATCTCCCTTCCCTGCAGCCTTCTGTTCAGCACGAAGCAGCAGCCTGCGCTTCTTCTCCTGCTTGGTCTCAGGTCTGTACTTGTGAGCCAACTTGAACAGCTGGGTAGCTGGAGAACAAGCGTGGCCGAAAAAGCTTACTTGAGACAATTGAGGATATTAAAAACGTACATCTATGGCAATGCTTAGAGTGGGAACCAGTTGTAAAATCTTTACAAAAACAGTCAGAATAAAAGCTGTTCCACAATTAAGAGAAGCATTAGGCTCAAATATTCAAGTGTGACTGTATACTACATTTCAAGTAATTACAACTGAAATGTTATATAATCCAACAGTCTTATTGTATACTATAGTAAGGACCATAGGTCAGACCTTTGGGAGAACCAAGAATATTTCAGGAAACCACCAAAAACTCAAAACAGCCAAGGCCCAGCACAAGAAGGAAAAGTGGAGAATTTTCAGACCAATTAAAAAAAAATAAAAAATAAAAAAAATCACCCTCATTTACCCAATTAGGGAAGACATGGCTCATTCCAAATGGGAAAAAAAAAAAAAAAGTTGAATTTTTTTTTTTTAAATAAATCAATTCTACACCTCATGTCATCCGTTCAGTCCTTGGCACTTGTTAAAAGCAACATGAAGCCTTGTACAAAAATCACTCATGTATAGAACAAATATAATGAATGTATATAATCTAAAAATAATCCATGGTAACTGTTACCATTGTTTTAATTTAGTTGCTCATCCAGACCTTTATAAGCAAGCAGTTTGATTTAGCTAAACCTCCACAATTTTTAGCCGAATACCTGTGCTAGAGGACAATCCGTGCATCAGTGATCTTGGTGGGAAAATGTCATCACTGACTAATCAGATTTTCTTCACATCATTTGCACGACTTTAGCACACTGGCATTTCTGACGGTGTGCAAGTCAAGAAAACCAGAACTCCACAGCTAAAACCGGATCTACAGGACCATGAATCCCACTTGATATCAGTTGACTTACCAGTCTGGCGGTCCAGAGCCTGGTTGAACTGGTTGATCGCAGGAGGGACCTTCAGACGCTTGTACAGGATAGCCCGCTGACGCTGCAGGCGAACATATCGTGGCCATTTCACAAACCGGGTCAGATCCCGTTTGGGCTGGATGTCCTGACCTGGTAGAGCAAAAGAAGGAAGAGGACTAGTGAGGGAAAGTTACAAGGCTTCACATACATACACCAGGTCAAAGATCAACGTTAGGGTGCATCAGCGATCTTGGTGGGAAATTGTCTGCATTGCTGCTAAGATAGCAAATATTCGTTGACATCATCTGCACCACTTGTACAAAGGCTTCTGGGACAGGATAAAAGCATACTGGATACACTGAAACATTACCAACCAATGCCAAAGTTCTTCGGCCTTTTCTCGAACAGGGGGTTCACGACCTTCTTAACTTCACGCTTTTTGGCCACTGAAGGGGCAGGCGCCACCTTCTTCCCCTTAGGCTTCTTTCCTTTAGGCTGGAAAGAAAAAAATAATAATTATATATATTTAAAAAAAAAAAAAAAACACAATCAACGAGACACACAGTTGCAGCTTATGCTCAGATTTACAAAGTTCGACTTTTTGCTCCACATGGATGTTCAGGTGAAGAAATTCAAACCATCACTGCAGAAGCCGCATGTGTCCATGTCTACAACTCATTTTAGTATACCGCAGTTCTTAAGTTAAACTTCCAAAATTATTCCTGATTAAAAGACAGCTACCTCTTTCCACAATTATGCTGCATTCTCTCAAATAAATTAATACTCCTCCTGAAAATGTGACGCATGAATTGAGCCAATAAACAGTGAAATACAGCCTCTGAGGAAATATTACAACAACAACACCTTCAGTATCCACAGCTTAACATGTAGAGATTATTGAATCAGTAACTTCACAAAATGCTTTTAACACATTTCTTAAAATTCTTTCCAAAGCACACCTTCCCAAACAGCAAGAGGCCTGGAGAAGTAGTGTTTTAGCAGGTAGCTGAAGATATTCCTATGTTTAAAAAAAAAATAAAATAAAGTTTCTTTCTTGTCTGAACTGCAGTCAGTGAATTAAAAACGAGATTTAGCCTCATTAGCCAACTAGCTTCAGCAAGCTAAGCGGCTAACCCACCTTCTCTCTAAACAGGAGGCCATTCTTGGCCCAGCAAGCTCCATCAGAGCTAACATCTTCCAACAAACGCAAAAACAACAGAATAAATCCAACAAATTTCCTCAAAATAAAACCCAGACAGCAGACAGACACCGCTGCGCCATACTACAGAGCTAAAGCACTGCACAGCCGCTCAGCGTCTCACTGAATTAAAACCTAAATAATTACAAAATCACCGTTTTATTTTTTCATAATACACATCGATAAATGATTTAATAACAGTCTAAAATGTACACACGGCATTTCCTTGAACCTGACTGATCGTATATGATAGATGTTTGACGATTTTAAAAGGCTAAGTGAGTAGCAGTTTAACGCTCACCATGTTGGTTAGGATCAGAAAGGAAGAAGAAGGGGCTTGTGGGTAATTTTAAGTCGCGCGCCGCTGGGAAGTGACGTCATAGCTGAGCGACAGAAGAACAGCGGGGTTGTTGTTGTTTCCAGAACGCACGTAAATTATTGTTTGTTTTAATGCAGTAATGCTTGTATTTTTAAACACTGTTTAATTTTAACCCAGTTAATGTTGACTTTATTTGGTTATTTCTTGATGATTTTAGCAGCCATGTTGGATAAACTAAAAGTCTGGTGAATTCGAGTCGCAGTTTGGGAGAAAGCGGTAAAGCACAAACTTCCCGAACAGTAAGAGTGATGTCCTTTTCCATTTTTTCCCCAGAGAGGATAAATAATGGCTACACAACGAGTGCTCCCGCAAAGTAAAGAGACTCTTCTGCAGAACTACAACAAGAGACTGAAAGATGATATCAGGTCCATATTGGACAACTTCACCGAGATCATCAAAACTGCCAAGGTGGGTCTGTGGGAGACCGGGCAGCTTAACCAGCGGCGGCCGGTGAAAAAACCCTTGGTGGTGCTGGTGTGTGCCAGTAGATTTCCCTGCCTAGTCCAGTATAAGCATTCAAATGAACAGTCAGAAAATGACAACAATTCCACAATAATAATTTAATTTCCTTCTCAAAATCAGCAGCTTCACAGATAGAGTAAATTAACAGTTTACAGCTATATTAGGCTCCACTTATGCTTTGGAAAGGAACGGAATACAATACTCAAGTTCTTGAGAGAAGTTTACAGCAAGAGTATGATTTCAGCTGAATCTATACAAATCAACAGTGTGTGTGTGCGAGAGAGAAAGAGAGAGAGCGAGCGTGCGAGAGAGAAAGAGCGAGCATGCGAGAGAGAAAGAGAGAGCGTGCGAGAGAGAGTGCGAGAGAGAGAGAGTGCGAGAGAGAGAAAGAGAGAGTGCGAGAGAGAGAGAGAGTGCGAGAGAGAGAAAGAGCGAGCGAGAGAGAGAGAAAGAGCGAGAGAGAGAGAAAGAGCGAACGTGCGAGAGAGAGAGAGAGAGAAAGTGCGAGCGTGCGAGAGAGAAAGAGGGCGAGAGAGAAAGAGCGAGCGTGCGAGAGAGAGAGAAAGAGCGAGCGTGCGAGAGAGAAAACGCGCGAGAAAGAGAGAGAGAGTGTGAGTGAGTGTGTGTGTGTGTGTGTGTGTGAGAGAGAGAGAGGGGGAAGGTTTCTAAGATGAGTGTGGGACTGAGTGATTGTATGAAAAGAAATAGAGAGAGAGGTGGTGTTTGTCTGATTCTAAGGTGAGTGTAAGATTTCTGTGTGAGAGAGTGTGAGTATGAAATGAGGTGTGTGTTCTGAGCTCGGTGTATTTCTGTGAAACGAGAGAGTGAGGGAGTGGAACAGTGTTGACACTCTTGTTGTGAATACAAACTATGACAAGAAAGATGTGATTATTGTCCAGTATGAACCAAAAGTCTAGTTTTGAACGTCACCTCTAACCAAAGACAGACAGACAGAGAGCGAGGGGGCGAAATTTCCAGCGCCCCAAAACCATTAAATTCGGCGATGGTGATTGGCCAAATATTTATATTTTTCCCTAGCAACCATACACGATTGGCTATTTTGCTGCACTTCTGGGGCCCTTTGACGAGTGCCCAAGAAGAGAAATGATACGAGTCTGTCGGTGGAAATTCACTGTTGAATGAGAGTCAGTTGGTGAAAATGTTGTTTAAATAATTCAGACTGCATGTAGGCACACACTTGAGTAAAACTGACATTGATAAAATTTGTGTAAAAAAAAAAAATTATATTTTTTCCCCTCCACATCTGGGGAGGGTGGTGCCCGAGCGCCCCCTATGGGCCAGCCGCCACTGGCAGGATGACATTAATAACCTAGCCTGGAACAAAATTGAGTCGAAGTTATCACACTTAAATTATGCTATAGACCAGGGGTTCTCAACCTTTTCTACTTTAAGACCCACTTGTTCATACTTGTACCGAGTCGGGGCCCATTAAAAAAGATCCTCCAATTATTTTGGCTCATCTATTCTATTAGAATCTAATAATCTATTGTGTATTAATGGGATGCAACATCACTCCCTGTTACAGATGGGAGCCCAGGAATTAAATAAATGCAATAAAAAACTTTGTCGGTATTGCATTTAACTGTATGGATGTACCAGAAGCCAATATAAAACCATGCATTCAGGGCATTCTCCATCAAAAGGGATTAATGATCCAAAAGTGGAGTCTAGTCTATTAACGCAATAACTTATTGCCATATTTGTGTACAGCAGAAAGGCAAGTTATTAAAACTAAGTAGTACACTCAGAAGAAGTAGATATAGAAACCGCTCAATGGGATAGATCCTTACATTTAAAAGGATTTTTCCTAAGAGTTGGAAAATTATCCATCTGTTGAGTTCCCCGACATCTCGAACTACCTGGTGCTGGTAGTCGTTCTACATGGACAAACAAACGAAAGCCTGGAAGAGCAAAACTTTTTGTATGTGGCTGGGTTAAAGATCTGGTGATCAAGACATTACAAGATAAATCCTGTATTATTTTTGCCCAGGTAAGGAGGCATTTTTGGACTGTGTGTATGCGTCTTTGCAATGATTGCTAGGATGTTACAGGTTTTAGTATCGGGTGTAAACAAACCACAGCCACTTGATTCTCAATCCTCCCTGCTCTTCTCTTCCAGGTAAATCATTCACAAAGATCCACAGAAACCCCTTTAAAGACCCGGGTGTTATGCATATTATATATGCATTAGTTTACTATATGGTGACCACGATCAAACAGTAAACAAAAACACATCCGAGGACTTAAGCATCTCCTGAACTTCAAAACATCACGAAGTAATGGAAAATGGCAGAGAAAAGTGACTTGCGAATCCATACGAAATAAATCGGAGGAATTTGCAAACCTTTCATGAAGTGATCACTGCAAACTCAAGCGTTCTTCGATTCCGTTCCCTTCCATTGCAGCAGAAGTGTCAGGTACGCGAGGGAGGTGGCTGTATGTGCAGAAGTGTTCAGTTTAATAGCATTGTTGACTTCAGGAAAAACCAACCCAGCCACGCTCCACTTCTCATCAACAACACAGCCATGGAGGTGATCAATAGCACCAAGTTCCTGGGGGTGCACATCACAGACAACTTCACCTGGTCTGTGAACACTGGTCAAGAAGGCACAGAAACGTTCGCACTTCCTGCGTAGGATGAGGAGAACCCACTTGCCCCCACCCATTCTCACTACATTCTACAGAAGCACCATAGAGAGCGTTCTAACCGGCTGCATCTGTGTGGTGTGGAGGCTGCAGTGCCTCTGAGTGGAAGAGTGTGAGGAGAGTGGTGAGGACAGCAGAGAAAATCATTGGGACTTCTCATCCCTCCATTCAGGAGATTGCACCCCAAGGCGTTGCATGTCTTGAGCCAGAAACATCATCAGTGACCCCTCACTGTGGGCTGTTCTTGCCTCTGGAAAGAGGTTCCACAGCATTAGGTGCAGGACCACCAGGTTCTGCTTTTTCCCCCAGGTCACCAGACTGCTGAACTCCAATCCCAAACTCTAAACTTCTATTTATAGAACATTCCTAATTCCACAGGTCACTTTATACTATTGCACTTTTATAATATTTTTGATGCATAATTTAATACACTTCATATTTAATTCTATGCTGAGACAAATTGCAATGAAATTTTTATATATATAAATTAAAAAAAATATAAAATCACTCGTGCGTGCGCGCGCACACAAAGGCAAACAGTCCAAATTGGCAGGCAAGATCAGAAACGAGAAAACAGGCAAAAGGATCGGTCGAGGTGCAAACAGTACATCAAAGGCAAAATGAGAACAGTAACGAAAAACAGGCAAAAGAATCAAGAAACCAGGAAAATGAGAACGTGGGAAGAAGGGCTCAGTAATGCGTACTTAATGTAGCTTATACTTTGCAATGCTAATGCATCAGCGCAGTCCTTAAATAGGCAAACAGTTCTCTAATTGAGTTCAGGTGCGCCTTGTTCACGGTGTGTGTGCTGGAGTCCACTCGGCATGTGCGCAGCCTGAGACATGCCTTCAGGTGCACGCACCACAGCGCGCAGGACTGACAAATTTCAAGAGCCACATTTCTCATCATCTTTTGGTAAAATCCTTTGCTCTTTCACGCTTTATTACTTCACAGGGAACCCGGAAGAAACTTTTTCATGGTTTGTGAGACTCGAACAGCCCAAAACAATGCAAGCGTAGGGCATTTTAACAACTGGCATGGTGTCCCAATGATGGGAATGTTATAATAATTACTATTATTATATTACATTTTTGCTCTCTTGATGTCAGATACTGACTTTTGCACTCAGCTGTATACTTATTTTCACTTGTAAGTCAAGTCAAGTTTATTTGTATAGCGCTTTTAACAATAAACATTGTTGCAAAGCAGCTTTACAGAATTTGAGCGACGGTGGCAAGGAAAAACTCCGTCAGACGACATGAGAAAGAAACCTCGAGAGGAACCAGACTCAAAAGGGAACTCATCCCCATCTGGGCAACAACAGGCAACATGACTATAACAGTCCTAACAAAGTCAGCTTCGTTGATGCTATAAACCCCTCACCGACGGAAACCCAAGCGCAAAAATGTTCACGACAAATGCAGTCCCAAAGTCAGCAAGTCAACTGCAGTCCCCAGCCACAAAAGCACCACTGCAAGAGTCCAGAACATCCTCCAGGCGCGACCCCCAACTGTCCACATGGGGCTGCCCTCCACAGGAGCGATGCGATGAGACTCCAACCAGACACAGGGCACCAGGATGGATCAGGCAGGTCCGAGGAGCA
>JAODOF010000021.1:17019808-17034307 GCA_027576175.1 Sciades proops | reverse complement strand
TCAGGTTAATGCTGGTGTTACACTGGGCAGACTGACCAACATCATTATCTGATTGTCTGATTAAAGACAAAGCTAATAGCACAAAATAATATGAAAATGTCTCACAATTATGACTTACCACAGTAAATTGCATGGTACATATTCTAGCTTAAATAAAAATATCCATAATATAGGAATATTAATTTAATTATCTCATTATGGGATCATAAAAATATAATAATAATAATAATAATAATAATAATAATAATAATAATATCTTTGTAATGCTTATTTCTTATTATGATTATTATTACGTCTTGATTTTTAACAATTTACTAATCACAGTAATCATAATATTGTCTTGTTATATTGCCAGATTATTGTGTGTCTTTCATTCATTTATTAAAAGAAAGAGGCAAATTTAATTCTAATTAATATCTCATGCTTTAGGCTAGACTTGGCTTGAGGATACACTGCTGCCCTGATCAAGAGTTTTCTTGTTGTTACCTACTGTCTGTGCATGCGTGTGCGTGCGTGCATGTGTGTGCGTGCATGTGTGTGTAGCATTTGACAGACTGATACAGGAAGTGTGGTGTCACTGATTGATCCCCAAAGCTCTTGTTCATTATCTTGTCTATCATCCTTTATCAATGAACTGACAGACAAGACAAAAGGGAAACAATACATGATGAGGCACCAAAAATGAGAAAACACATCCAGCGAGAATGATGAAAAATTAATGATGGCTGTCACTCAAAATGAAATGAGATGAAAAAGGGAGTTGCGTGAAATACAGCAGTTTATTTATTTATTTTTAATTATTATTGATTGGTGACTACGGTAGCATAGTGGGTAGCTCATGTTACTGTCTGTACATGTTTCACAGTGTCCTTTGGGTTTCCTTCCACCCCCCCCAAAAAAAAGCCAGTAGGTAGATTGGCTACACTAATTTGCCCTAGGTGTGAATGAGTGTGTGCATGGAGGCCTGTGATCGACTGGTGTCACATTCAGAGTAAGCCGAGGGAAAGAAACCACTGTGACTGGTTAACACAGCAATCAATTAAAATAGCAATAGAACGTGAGGTTTACTGCACTATCAGCTATACAGAAGGTCTGGTCTTAGAACATTAGATTTACTCTCTACTGGTCTGATTGCCTGCTTTTTTTATGTAATATATGTAAGTCAGGAGTGTCAAACTCAGATTCTGCTCAGGATACATCAGCATTGTGAAAGTCTATAATCTATGATATAGCCCAATATATTTATTATAGTTTTTTCCTACTGATTAACAGTGTGGGAAATAAGGAATTTTAAGCAGACTGTCATAGGAAAGACAAGTCTGTCCGTCCAAATTTCAGCCATCTGAATGACAGGCTAAAGGCCCGGAACAATGCGGCCAGGGGTCTGGGGCCCGTCTTAGGACCCCAGAAGCTGAAGGGCTTTAGATGTTTGGAGATGGCTTCTCAGCTATTTCCAGGCACAATTTTGTGATCTTCAAAGGCCAAATTACACTAGACATTAGTTAATTACACTACAAATTGAATATAATTTACAAGAAAATGTCAAGAGTCAAGAAAAACATGCTTAACGTTATACCCAAGAAAACAGTAATACACACAGGTCAGTTCCATATCCAGAAATAAGTATGGGGGTCAAGGATGTTCCAGTTGGTTACAACTTACTGGTACTCATATATAGGTACTGTAATAACACTCATGAAACATTATGTCAACAATGACTATTTTTTTATACTTTGTTTATAATAACTCGATAAGAAATTTAGTAATTAACAATACAACTCTTCTTACATAATAGAGTTAAAATTTTGAGTACGAGATTCCAAGTAACTTTGTAACAAAATGATTTTGAAAATTACTCAGAACTAGACATGGTCATATTATTTGGCATTCAAATTAAAATCTGCTGGACTAGAACTTAGAAAATAGAAAAAAATAAAAACTCTATTAAAATATAAATCTACATCCTCCAAAGCATATGACTGTGACTGACATTCTTATTATGAATTTTAAAAAATGCACATAATAATAACAACATAACCTTTGATTGGCAGTTTGGCACTTAATATAATACTGTACTGCAAAGTTTCATGTAAACTGAACTCTTAATCAACTGACTGGATCAATCAGATACTGTCAACCCTGAAACACTAGTTCAAATGCATAGTGCAATAAAAACAACAGTGAATTCTGAGTGTATTATGACTGTTGTTTTATTTAGTCTGCCACTTGGAGAGAGGGAGGTGCCTGTAAAGTTTGGTGGGGCTTTTAGGACCTTCGGTGGCTGAGTTATGAATTGTTAAATCCCTGCGCACAAGAGCAGCTGAAGCAAGGGCTCGTGCTAATGCTTTCCGCGATCTGCGCTCACTCCTGATGAGAACAGATCGGGCAGAGCCTGGCTGGTTTGAAAGGGCTCAGGGAGAGGGATGTGCCTGTAAATTTTGGCAGGGCTAGGACCATCGGTGGCCAAGTTATGAATTTTTAAAAGTTCACTTGAGCCAAGGCTCATATTAAAGTTTTCGGCGCGCAGCGGCTGCACGGGGGATTCGGAAGTCAATAATGGGCCAAGCCAGGGTCGTAGTGGGCCATGCCTGGGCTGGTTTGAAAGGGCTCAGGGAGAGGGAGGTGCCTGTGTATTTTGGTGGGTCAAGGACCATCGGTAGCCAAATTATGAATTTTTAAATTCGCGCCCGCAGGGGCCCCCGTTTCACAGGCCTTATTACGACATAATGTATTCGCCCAGTGTAACGTTTGGAAGAAAATTGGAAGTAGTTTAGACCCATATCTTTACAATTTTATCATGGGCCATCCGGTTTGATGCTTTTGAAATACAGACGGACAAATGCGAAAATTACCAGTCAATGTCCGCCGGTCTGGCCTTATTTCCCACACTGGGTAGCTGGCTCACCCAATCACAAGGCTGGCCCACCCACCCAAGAGTGAGAAAGAGAGAAATTTTGTGTTGTCACAAGGATTTGTTTGTTTGTTTGTTATACTTAAACTTATCCTCACTGTAGATAAGTTTTAAAACTGGCTGGCTTGGGGTTTTTTTTGTTCAAATCATCAGCAATAAAGATGGGCTGATCACCACTAACACTGATTCATGGGCCAGCAGCAGCATCACTGTCACAGATGTCTAGAGCACAGCTGATGAAGGACTTCTGTCTGAAATGTCCTGTTTCTTCTGAATATATATTTATATACTGTAATTTGGTCCCCATAGAATCTTCCTGGTCGACCCTGTTACTGCACAGCAAATTCGAAATAACATTTTTAACACCCTTGGAGTTTATTTTAACACTTTAAAAGAGTTTATATGGAAACCACCAGCAAAGTGTTAAATTAACACTTTCCAAAGTGTTGAAAATATAACACTATAACAGTGTTACTCCAC
This sequence comes from Sciades proops, assembly GCA_027576175.1. NCBI lineage: Eukaryota > Metazoa > Chordata > Actinopteri > Siluriformes > Ariidae > Sciades > Sciades proops. The sequence continues at coordinate 17,030,916 of JAODOF010000021.1, read as the reverse complement.
TAACACGAAGAGTGTAAGATGTGAACACCAACACTGAACACCCACTCCCAATGAAACACTACAACAGTGTTGCAATTTTACACTGTACTGGTGTAGCTCAACACTTTATAAGAGTAAAAAATATTCACTAATAATGTTGGAATTTTTCACTCCTTTAGGTGTAGAATAACACTACTGTAGTGATAAATCTTATACACATGTACACTGGGCTGGTGTTGAATTTTACACTTGGCTAATGTTGAATGCACATTAACCACACACCCCTGGGAGTTGAAAATTAACTGAAATAGTGTTATGATGTACAACAAAGTAGTGTTGAATTTCAATAAATCATTTCAGACATCAGCACATTTCTTTTATTTGTGGCAGAAATGCACCATTTCACAGAAAAGTTTAACTGAAATTAGAGCATAGGCCTAGCCGTACAAGGCATGCCATATATTAGTTACACTTGACACAAATTAGACATATAGGAGCCCCTATTTGCACATGTGGTGGTTGTCTATTTGTCTGAAAAGAAAAAAAAAAAGGCCTAGAGCACATAGCTGTCCAAGACAACATAAAAACGGGTGTCGTTGCCACTTGCATACATTTGCAAATCAAATGGCTTATGGAACTGCAGTGCATCAGGTTTTATGACTGATAGACTATCCTGCTTAACAATATGATAGGCATGAAGATGCTCAACAAATACACTTTCCATGTCAAAAAACAAAAAATAAATTTCACCTCTAAAAAGAAAAATGCAGTCAAGACCAGTGCGATACTCCATACCCTGCCATTTGGCCCAAGGTGTAACACTCACATCAGTGGACACAGCAAGCTGCAAATAATCAGAAATAATCTCTCCATGTTCAAGATCATTCAACAGTTCAGTTTTAACAGGCCCAGACTCAATGCCTTTGATGGCAAGGGATTCCCAATGGTACGCAATGGCTATTTGGTGTTTCTTTGCCAGGGATTTGGTTATGTTCTTGAAATTTTTTATGCTCGACTTAAAGAACTTGTGTTTCGCTTCATATCTCATGGTCCACACATGTACCAATGGACCAATTTGGCGAATACATGCAGGATAGTGGATCATGAAATGATGTTTTGGAATGAGATTATTCAGTGGATACAGCTCTGTGAACAAACTATGATGCTCTGCTATAAGATGTTTCAAAAAAATTGTCATTCCCTCAGTAATGCGGGGCGAAAATACAATATTGATAATATGCAACAGTAGCAAGAGTAAGTACCAGTGTCTGTTACCCTCAGGAACTACATCGCCAAATATGAGCGGAATGTTCCTAATGAGACATAGAGATTGACTGGCATTGAGTCCAATACCATTGCCAGACTGATCAATGTTTATCCTTGTTGGACGGTTCTTTTTGTCCAGATAGCCATAGTTGAATGCATACACTCTTTGGAGGATGCCTTCACGGGAAATAAAATTGTCACTCAAATATAGAAAAAGCAGCCTGACTTCATATTGTGCGGCACCTTCTAAGAGGTCATGCATTATGTAAAAAACAAAGTTATCACATACATTAAAGTATGTCAAGGTGTTGAGTACACTATTACGTTTGATACCATAACAATGGCCTTCACTTGGATTCTGAATGAGATGACTGTAATGTTCCTCATTTGACAGTTTTGTACGTTTAATCATCCGTGGATCGTCCTCGGTGAAGAGACTCTGAGCTGTCGTTTTGTCAGTAAGGCACATTCTACAGTAATGGCTTGCACTGAAAGATTCCACATATCCAAGGAGACCATTTAAACCTAGATTGTCACCTGTAATCTGTGCAATGGTGCCATAGATGGATTGCTCAGCAAACGACACTTTCATTCCCTGTTCCAGTTTTTTGATATCCTCAACCAATGGAGTAAGTATTCTGTCAATGCCATACTTTTTACCATCCTGAGAGTGAAACAATGAAATTAGATGGATATTCATTAGAGAAGAATTCAGGCGCGGTGGTAGATTACGAAGTGTGAAATAGAAACATCCAAGTTTATGTATGCCTTGTTTAGACCCTAATGGGTTAGCGGTTTCAAAATCATCGTAATAAACTTGGATTTGGAGTGCATTGCTGTGCACAGAATACAAAGGATGTGTTTTATAATAGAGTCCATCAGAAAAGTCTTGATACATATCACTATGGTCTGTTACATGAATGTGTTGACATACTTCCTTGTTTCTGAAAATAAACTCTAAAGTCTTTAAGATGGGAACATAAATGAAAGTGTCGTTCACTGGTACCTGTTCATACATTCCAGGCACTTTGTTTCTTTTGGTCTCATATCGAACACCCAAGTGCACCTCAAATGGTTCGACAACCCCCCATTTGTCACTGAAATATTTCCTCCATTTACTATCTGTATTAAAGTCTGTAAAAGTATTATGTACATTTTTGAAAACGTCCTCAACAGCGCTTCTACTGAGATTATCAGGCGGCACTACATTCAACAATTGTTCCTTCAGATTTGTGTGAACTTCATCCACATACTCTTCCATGCTTTCCACGACAGACAAGATTACACTATTAGCAACACCACTGCCCTGTAACTTGGCTATAATAGATGCACACATTTCTTTTGATTGATCTTTCGAAATATTAGCTGCAGACCCACTAGCTTGCTGATTTGGCAAATCTTGATCAGTGTGGGAATTGCCAGCATATAACATGTCTTCCGTAACATTAACAGCTTGTCCAGCTGGCGACGAAGAACTATTGCTTGGTACGCCATCTCTCCAATCTCTCTCCTTATGGTACTTATATAAGTGTTTTCTAAAACCTAAAAAACTTTGGAACTGTAATGAGCAGCCCTCCTGAGCACATATCAAATTAAATTGTTTCCCTGGATACAAGCCATGAACAAGCTTAAGGTGTCGAGTTAGAGAGGCAGGCGTATCAAACAATAGTCTGCAAATGTAACACTTATACATTGCTCAAAATCTTCGTTCTCAGCTCTTTGACCTTGAGGCTCTCGCTGGTGGTGTCAGGATCTATGTTGTAGACCGTTGTTTGTAGGAATGTGTACATGCCTTTGAGTGCTGGATCATAGCTGATGCTAAAGACAAAGTGAAGCTTAAAAAGTTCATCAACTGCTGCCAAGGAAGTGGTGGCCTCACAGGGGATGAGCTTCTTGTCGATCACGATGAAGAAACTGCTGATGGCACCCTTGCTGGTCCCTGAAGCGAGGAGATATGGCTGGCGATTCTCCCCCCTCTCAAGGTGCTCATCCAGACTCCTACAGGACTAAAGGACAAGGCAAGCAAAATACATACTTTCAAATGTTCCATTAGCATGAATCGGCTCCACTACTTCCTGAAATTAGGTTTGTATCTTTATTTCCCTTCCTCTACTATTGGATGAAGTGATTAATCAGGTGTGCTTGACTGTAGCTCAATGATCAGACACACCTGATTAATCACTTCATCCAATAATGTAGGACGAGAAATTAAGATGACCATCTAATTTCAGGAAGTAGTCAAGCTGTGAAAATGTTCCTTAGGTGCTGCAGTAACATGGTACGCACCTTGACCCATGGATTTCTTTAAAATTAATAAGCACAGTAAACTTCATCAAAAACATTTTTAAAATCAACCACATACCTTGTGAAATACCACCAGGTGGTCTATGGCCTGGGCTACACTGATCTTCTGGGTTCTCTTCCTTCCCGCAGGCTGAGGTGACAGGAGGTGCAGAAGAAGCAGGAAGGATGCCATATCACTGTCCCACTCTGTAAGAAGTGAGTACAATGATCTATTGTTTTATTCATCTGTATAAGGTTCAACAGTTCATAGTACATGTAAGAAATTCACGCAATTCCACTGTAGCATGTAATTTCCACATTGTGTGGTCATACACTCCTTTTAGTCTTTCATCGGTAAGTTACAATAATACATAGGCAATGTGACACGTGACATGTCATTCATACCTGGTGATTCCAGTGATTGTTCATCATCCCTTTGATTCTTGGCAGACATCAACAAGCGTGTCAGCAGAGGTGTGGAAGTCAGCATTTCGGACCTTTGCTTTGAAGGTTGGCCACTTTTCCAGTAGTTTGGATGGAGTTTCTGACCCAAACAGGAGTCTGAAGTCTTGGAGAATCTATAAACACATTAGAGCAAAAAGAGAAGGAGAACCATCAATTAACAACTACTGGTGATTCCAAATTCACAGGTGTAGATAATCTCAACCTGAAAAGAAACTGCAATATTAAACACAAGTAAAATAAGAGTAACTAAATATTACCAATCCTTTAGTGTCCAGTAGCCGTGGGAAGACTGAAAGGACAGTGGAGGATCGGTCAGGATCATGGACAAGGCGCTGTCTATACTCCAGTGTCTCTCTCATATTCGTCATGATGATTTCTCTGTCGTTTGTGTGATTCATCAAAGATATGATTTCTTGACATCTCTGGTCATCTGGTTGGTCATCACGGTGGCGTATGCGGATCTCTCTCCTCAGCATGGGGCCTCCGTTCTCTTCCTTTCTTGAATCCTTGACCCTCCCAGAAAGTCGTGTCACACTCTGAACGGACTTCAGTCGCCACGATAGAAACCCACCGCCTTTCTGACCATCGTAAAAATGCTCCTGACCAAAAAGAGCAAAGAGGAATAAATCAAATTACCAGTGAATCTATTGGAATTCTCACATTTCAGTGGCATGTTCTTTAACAAAATTCCATTGCATTCAAAGCATAGCAAAGAATCATGCACTAAGCCATCAGCTTACTGACTCAGCCACCAGGCTATATAGCACTTTGATGATAAAAAGGAACAACTTACATATCCTGTCTTCCCATGTGGATCTCGGAGCGACGGAAACAGGCTAACAATTCCAAGTGCATACTTCTCTTTGGTCAATCGCTGGGGGATTCTCCTGAAGAGCAAAAATCTCATCATTTAAGACCAATAATAACAAGACCTTGCATTTTTATAGCGCCTTTCAAGACACCCAAAGCGCTTTACAATGGTCTCATTTACACACAAAGCAGCAGCAAACATACGGCATCCTCTCCATTCACACACCAATGGTGATTAGCTACCGTAGCTGTCACCCTAATTGCTCCCATGCAAGGCGTCGGTACCTTGCATGGGAGCAATTAGGGCAACATTGTCAGTCTGAGCAAGGATTCAAACCACCAACCCTTCAGTCATGAGATGACCAGCTCTACCTTCTGAGCTACAGTTGCCCACAATCTACAGCCACCCCCGACTGATAGGAACTGAGTTTAAGAACATACAGTTATACCAAGTACCAACTACATCCACACCAAGTGACATGCCAATTTCACGCAAAGTTATTAACAAAGGAAATATTACCCCTCTCTCTCCACCATATCCGCGACTAAAATGTTCACCATCACTTTCCTTGTGCCAGGGCCAATTGTTCCCTTCTCCTCATACTCCTCCAGCACATCACTTCCACCTGGTTTGGTCAGCAGAATCTGTTTTATCAGCTTAAATCAAAAACAAATACAGGTGGTTAAGTAAGCAGTGAAGACTTGAGCAATCTGCCCTGCTGGTCTTAAATGGTATTGGCTGTTCCAAATCTCACACTACTGACATGCTCAAGACATGTAGACATGTCACTTAAAAATTACCACAATGATGACAATGTTGATAATAATACATTGCCTGCTGTTATATGGAGTGCCACACTCAGATTTGTAATCAGATTAATACAGAGGTGGACAGCTCCAGTTTTCATTAAATTAAAAACAAATTCAAAACAAGCTAAAACATTTCAAAAGGTACTCATTGTTGCTTTCAAAACAACACCCATATTCCCAAAACAACTCTCTGTGACTTATTTAATGACCTTTTCATTGCCGATTAGTAAGATGCATTAGTGTGAGTTTTTCTTATGGAACTGTTGATTCAGGTGCAGAGCTCATGTTCTACTGTAACAAAAGGGGCAAGACAACCCATGGATTTCTCTGCACTGACTCAAGGGTATAAACAGACAGACCCACCACAGAGATGACTAAATGTAAATCAAGGTCTACATGACATTTTGATGCACTCACATCTTTAGCTTGTGGAGCCTGCAAAGCCTCCTCCTCTCTTCTCAGGCGTTTAAGACTGCCACTGTACCAATCACTGCCGCCACTGCTGCTGCTTCTCGATGTGACTGAAAGTGTATCTGTACCCGAGGCTGAAAAAGAATGTGAGAGCAAATATGAATATTAAAATAATATATCAAAATATACAGTAGACTCCCTTCCTCCATTTCATTGGACGTGGACTTCCTGGAAGTCTCTGACGCTTCTACTCTAGATTTCTATGGCTTCAACACCAGACCCATGAGTTCTTTGACCAACACCCTCACAAAACCAGCTTGAGCAGCTAAGTGGTGGCTCTCGTCTGTGCCTACTACTGGAATGCTGTGCCACTAAATAGAACAGGACCATCATTTTAATTTGATCAATTACACCTGTGTTTACCCTACTATGACATGGTATCATGGCTGCTGAGACTGACTTACCACCATTGTCATTCAGTGCATTATCATTCAGGTCACTATTGATCAGTTCATCACTATCACTCAGTTGATTTTTGATGACAAAACAGATTCCAGTTGTAGTGAATAGATCTGGAAACACGTCTTTGTCCACCTCTGTGCCAGTCTCATCCTCCACTGAAAAGACGTTGCCTTCAGGTATGGCAAACTTATCTTTCACTAGAAGGATTGAAGACGAAAGATCTGACTACTTGTTCCACTTGGGCTAGGCTTACTATACTAACACTGCCTCAATTAAGCAATCTTACATGAGATGCTGTTCCTTAACATTGTTATTGGTATTACAGTGCTGTGGCAGGGTCAAGGCGCCTGCGCCAAGGTCCGTACGCTGTACTGGAGTACCAATAACATTAAAGAACAGCATCAAGTGCAAGATTGTGATTATATGACAAACCATCATTATAATCAACAATATCATAAATATTTAAAAAATATGGGCTGCTCTCAAACTTAAGCTTTCAGCTTGAGTTCATCTCCCTCAGAAAGTAGTCCCTAATGTACATAGCTCTCCACCAGCCGACTAGCACCCTCCCTACCCCATGACACTACTGTCTGCTGTGCTGAGATTCAAAATAGGCCTGGTTAGGCTAATAACAGAGATATCCTACATAGAAGAGATGGGTCGCACAGCAACCGTGCCGCTCTAAAGAATGGTATGCAGAAGTCACCTAAATCTCTTAACACATATGGAACTCCAATACAAATCCGCCCTAAAGTCTCCTAGCCAATAGACGCGAAGCTGAAACCAGGGGCAACACCCAAGCTACCACCGACACATCGAGGGTTGAAGTTGGGCCGTCTTGGTTCCATTTAAATTCTTTGCTAATACTAGTTGGCTAACGTTGCATGGAAACGAGACAGATTCAAGGCTAGAGGTAATGGCTTAGCAATACATTTAGTGATGAGGCCCAAGGCTGATTTATGGTTCTGCGTCGAATTGACACCGTACCTACAGCATAGGGTTGACGTAGCTGCATACCCTACGCCGTAGCCAACTAGCGGTTTGGTAATGTAATTGCAGAGCAACACAAACTCAGCAGCACACAAGTATCACTGAAATTTAAAATGATAGAAAGAGTTAGATCAAGTTATTTATCTGGATAAAGATGACAAATTATGTGTTTTATTATTCAGTCTTAATTTTACTTTTTATATTTCTACTGTACCTGTTGGAAAGCTTTCATGTATGCGTTATGTCATGTGTTACTGTTTGACATGTGTTGTAAACTGCTTGTTTAAATAAAGTTTTGAAAAAAAAAAGCGCACAAGTATCAATGCTCACAATGGCGTAGGGCACGCACATGGGTTACAGCGTCATAGCCTTTGCGTGGACCCGACACAGAAGTATAACTGAAGCTCTAGCCGTTCTTTTAACGTGCACAGCAGTTGACCAATCAGAGCTTGCTCAAAACTACCTGTTATAGAAAATGTCATGCCATTTTCACTGCAGGTTAATGAGTGTGGATCATCATTTACTTACCCTCAGTGATGAAAGTTTCAAAACATGCTTCGGGAATTTTGATGTACTTCTTTTTTGTTTTATACTGCACTTTGACAATCATCTTGATCTTCCAGGACATGAGAGAAAAAGAAAACGTTTTGTTAGAAGTTGGCTAATTTAAAATGCTATACTGAGAGGCACCGTCACACTATTACTCGTTATATAGCTGTCTAACTAACGCTAGCTGTGTGTAATACTTGTGTTCATTATGACTTTACATTAATTAGCTAAAACTAGTAACTTAAATATCAATGCAATTGTAAAACTTACCGTGTGCTAGTTCGTCGTTCCACTCCAGCTGAGAAGAGAAAGAAATGGCGGCGAGCAAAAGTTTTTTTCACAGCTGCTTGCACACGGCACGTAAATGTCCCAGATGAAGAAAACAACACTATGGTCGTTAGATGCGTTCAACACTGTGATCCAGCACTGTACTTTCAAGCGTATTAACTATAGGTGGTGTTTTTTATGTTCAATGTAACACCAAAATCACAACAATTCACTCTGAAAGGCCGTAAACACCAGAAATTTTACACTGGACAATTTGCAGTGTGAGAGCTGGAACTGGGCCTGGGTTTCTGCTTTGACCTTGCTTACGAGTTATGAACATATAAGAACAGATAACTAAAAAATTGAAAATGTAGGCTAAATGAGTGATAACGAAGTGAATGAATAAGTGAAAGATAATTAGTTTTAAAGTAAGGAAATGAAAATTGAAACTAAGTAAAATGAAGCATAGCCTGCACACTAGCCTATTCTTTCAAGGGACCCAGAATCCATAGCTACAGCCCTGGTTGCCATGTTGTTTTACTCGAGACTCTTTGTCACAACTGTCCATTTGACAGAAAATAATCTGTAGCTAAACTGTAAACCTACTCTATCCAGCAACCAAATTCAATCTCTTTAATACAAGTGTAATAGGTTAGTTTTCCCATGGTAGTAAGCAGTTCAATCTGGCAGCCTATGTGCGAGGCAGCAGCAGTAAGTTCAGTGTGCATCATCTGACGGCAGAAAAACTGTGCGGTTATTAACAGAAGGAAAATCCCAATCCTCTGTGTGCTCATGGATGCTTTTCACCAAAACTGTCTTATTAATTACTGCTGAAAATTAACCTTGACTTCTCATGTCTGGTGTCCCTTATCAGTCCAAAACGTGTGTGTGTGTGTGTCCCTTTTTTCCATTTTCCTGCAGTACGATTCGTCCTCCTCTAATCTAGCATGTTAGCCTGGGATGCAAATAACCGAGAAACGTCCTGCAGCCAATTATTTGCATGTACACAAATCATCAAGGCTTGAGCAGGGCCACCAGGAGGGAGGTATAAATGTATGGGTGCGCTCACCTGGGCCTCTATGAGCATGTCTGCATAAGGTTTTTAAATGGCTCACTGTATCACTACTGCTGGACTAGAAAGGCAAAGTGACCTACTGCAAACACACTGTCGCCCGTAAGCCACAAGTCATGATGGAGACAGGTGAGAACTCGATTCATTTCAATTAAATTGCTCTGTACATGTAAGAACAAGTTCTGTGTAGTCGATTAAAGATGCATTTTCTCAAGCATAGACTGTATTTAACAAATTGTGGTGGACTATTCCTTGTAACAATTTCTGTAATATTTTCACTGGGTACATATATTATATTATATTATATTATATTATATTATATTATATTATATTATATAAATAGTACCCAACCTTTCCTTGTCACTGGGGTGGTACCCTCTAGAGTACATCTTGTTTACATTTAATATGTAACTTATATATATATATATATATATAAAACCTTTAAAAATTATTTGGTTTATATAAATAGTAATTAACATTTTATGTAAAGCTGCGTGAATCCTTTCTAAGTACATGATCAGGGTCTGGTTTAGTAACTATTTTTGAAAGCGTATGAAGAATTCAAATATAAAGTATGATTTGTAGCTAAACACAAATATGACAACAATTGAAAAGCTGCTTATCACGTTCATAATGTGGAAAAGAAAAACAATGACATAGAGTGTGAGAATTTTGACATACAAATTTACAGAAACACCTATAGGGGTTTCAACAACTGCATTCTTGTTGATTTGGGTTGTGAAATTGATATGACTGATCCAAAATTTATGAACAGCATACTTAACAGAAAACAGATTTTTGTCATCGTTTCCCAGCAGTCTAGACTATGTTTTTTCAAAGGCTCATTAGTGTTTGATCACACACACACACACACACACACACACACACACACACACACACACACACACACACATCAAATGCTTTGATTCTACATTGTTCGTATATGTTCAACTGTTTAGAATCATGTAGTTCAACACTATTTGACCGTGTGTGTGTGTGTGTGTGTGTACTGCTTTCATGTACTATGCAGTAGTTGTGACATTTACATTATTTCGTTATTGTTTAGGATTCATACCAAGTTCTAGCAGCTATGAAAAGTACAATATCTATTAGTATTTGGATATTGTAGAATCTATTCAGCTGATCTATGCTGGCTTTAACAATCAAAACACACTTACTCTTCACTACAAGGTAGTATTTATTAAAAGTAGCCTTAAAAAAGTTTAAACCCCCAAATTTCTCACAACTGGGCCACAAAAAAAAGGAAAAGAAAAAAATGTGATTCAGGTTACCCACCGTAAGGGGTTTGGAGAACAGATGTTTGGCAATATGTGTCATCATACCTTTTTTTGCTTGCAGTCACACATATGAAATAAGGGCGAGTTCTTCTCATGGAACTTTAGATTTGTGGTTAGAGACACACTTAGGTGCCTGATATCAATTTTTTTTTATTTCTTTTTTAAATAGATGACATTGTTATTTGTTCTGAAGTAGGCTTATTCATTTTACAAAGTAGAGAAATGTTGTCCATGATAAATTGGGTTTTTTTTTTTTGTAATTAGGTGTTTTGGGTTTTTTTTTTTTACTTTAATCATGTTTCCAAATCCAAACGTGAAAAGAGAGCTTAATTTATCAAAGCTTGTCACATTATACCATTGCTTTATACACACCTGCATAAAACCTACAAATTGACACATCAATCATATACTTTTTTTTTTCTTCTTACGTTACAACATTACAAAAC
>JAODOF010000021.1:16992215-17006885 GCA_027576175.1 Sciades proops | reverse complement strand
CTGAGCTTTGGTAGACCACCAGCTAAAGTTTTGAATAACTAATGAGGCAGATGTGACGTCACGTGAAACCCAGCAATTGGTCATATTTGAAGCAGGAAGTTGTACATCCAATCACAGTAAAGATATTAACAAATAAAGCAGCTAATACACAGGCACTTTAGTGAAATCCCTACAGTTGTGGTCTTGACCGGTCTTGAAATAAAATCCAGAGTCCTCTATGTCTGAGACCGAGACAAGGCCGAGTAAAAATGCAGTCGATTCCAAGATGAAACCGAGACCTTCAAAAAGTGGTTTTGAGACCAATCTCAAGACCAATCTGGTCCAATGTACTACAACACTTGTAGTGATTAAATAACATGGTTTCACGCTGCTTCACTCATTTCATGTCATAGGTAGGAATTTTCAAGCAACTTTTTCTTTCTTACTTTTACACAAACAAAAACATATGATTGATATGAATATTTTTGTACATTTGAACAAATGAGAACAGTGTACTTGGAATTTGCGTAATTTCATACAAATAAGGTAGTAAATTAAAGTACAAATGTAAACCCCATCCCCTAACTAGAACCTTATCCTTCGTACTTATAAGACAGTGAGAAATGAAGGTTCAAGTGTCAAGTCTAGAAACTAGACTCTATCCTATTCTTGTCAACATACATCTTTCCTCTGAGTTTGACTATAGATACTGAATACTTACTGAAGAATATACTTTCACACTAATTCACTCAGTCCATACCATAGCAAGGAATTTTTGATTAATTTACTCTCCATTTTGCATAAAATCAAAAGTAGGATAACAGGAAAAATTCATACAGATTTCAGCAAATCTGGGTGACATAGTTTGGTTGGAATTTACCTAATTTGATACAAATAAAGTCATAAGAAAATAAGAAAAAGTACATAAACCAAGCCCCAAAATGCTATCCTTAACTTCCATAACTGCTTTTCTTAGACAAGTGAGGTTAATGTTAAGGATTAGATTTCCATCTCTCATAACTACCTACATCCCACATTAGTTTTATTGTAGTAAGTAAATCATTTGTATTATTCTATCCACATTCACTGGATATGAGCAGTTGCATGCTCTGATTGGCTACTCTACTACTAGGATATCAGCTCATACTGTACACCATGAGTAGAGAAAAAGAAAATGGCACAGCGTGTTGCTGAACCAATCAAGGAGGAAATAAAAACTCTACTCGAAAACAAAACCCCAAAAATGACAACAAAATATGGAATAAAAGTATTTAATGGTAAGAAAGTATCTTTTTTATTTTTCAAGTATCATTATCACCAGCAGCATTGTGGTGTACTGGTTAGCACTGTTGCCTTACAGCAAGAAGGTTCTGGGTTTGAACCCAGCGGCCAACGAGGGCCTTTCTGTGTGGAGTTTGCATGTTGTCTGCGTGGGTTTCCTCCCACAGTCCAAAGATATGCAGGTTAGGCTAATTGGTGGCTCTAAATTAACCGTGAATGGTTGTTGGGTGGGCGGTGTAGTGGTTAGTGCTGTCGCATCACAGCAAGAAGGTTCTGGGTTTGAGCCCCGTGGCCGGCGAGGGCCTTTCTGTGTGGAGTTTGCATGTTCTCCCTGTGTCTGCGTGGGTTTCCACCACAGTCCAAAGACATGCAGGTTAGGCTAATTGGTAGCTCTAAATTGACCGTAGGTGTGAATGTGAGTGTGAATAGTTGTTTGTCTCGATGTGTCAGCCCTGTGATGACCTGGCAACTTGTCCAAGGTGTACCCCACCTCTCGCTGGGATCGGCTCCAGCTTGCCCGCGACCCTGTACAGAAGCTTCTCTTACCTATAGTAGACCTGTACAATCTTAACATAGCCAATGTTCAATGCCAAAATGCCTTGATCGATCAACAACATTTAGAGTAAGGGGGAAATGTGTAAATTGAATTCTTGGCTGAGCTGCATTTATAACACTGATCATGGGAAATGGGTTACATGGATCTGGACCAGAAGCTTAAGAAACTAGGAATCAAAACAGGAGGCAGACTGGAAGGATGTGTGACATTTACATTCTCTCCATCTGGACTGAAAAGTGAGTGAGACACAAAAAATCATATTAGATCTGTAGTGCTTTTTAATTTGTAATTATTTCTTTTTCGTGCCAGAGAACTGTAACACTATGTTTAAAGATCTGAGATGGAATCATTTAATAGAACTGACAAGAAACATGAAGGTCTGAAACAAATGCTTACACATGGCCTGTTTGGAATCAAACTAAGAGAGAGGGATGAGGGAGAGAGGGGGGACGAGATGGAGAGAGAGAGAGAATAGATGAGGCTGCAGCCTATCACACTCTGCATCAAGGATAAGTGATTCCATTTAGATGCTTTATAATAATATGGTTTATGGGGATTCTTATCGTAAACCACCGTAATCACTCTTTTTCTCTTGTAGCTATGTATGTGTGTGTGGGGGGGGGTGCAAAAGCATAAATATTACAATCTTCAGCCTAATATTGTATTTGATGGTTGATTATTATTGTTTTGTTTTGAAAGAGAAGCCTTCGTTCACTAATAGTGGTAGGATTTTTCAACACCAGAGCTTGTTTTATGTTTCTATAAAAGAGAGAATGCATGATATTGTTTAATTCTCATTCTCAGCTATGAGCTCTACATAATCTGATAAACCTCAGGGCAAGACGTTGTCCATGTAATAAAAAAAGTCAAATGTTTTAAAGCAGCCTAAAACCACAGACACAAGACCTGATAAATCTAAAAGGTTAAGTGTGTGAGTTACATTATTACACTGATATTTTTCTTCCTTAATGAAGCACCCAGTTTGAGCTGGTGTGAAGGCTGTCTTTGGTAATAAAGGCAGATCATGCTTAAATTAGATTCAATTATCTTTGATCATCCACAAATGAAAGGTAAGAAAAATTACCTCGGATTCATCACCTTGGTTTTTTCAAAGTACAACCAATTAATTAGTCACACTCCTGAAACTCAAAAGTCAAGTCTTATTAAAGTGAGCGCGTGTGTGTGGAGAGGCAAAGAGACAGCAAGAGAGGCTTAAATTAATTTAGCAATTTGAAATTACATTTCTGACCATAATCACTTTTACTCAAATGAAACTTTAACAGAATCCATCCTTTCAACTATGTTTCATTTACCTCCGGCGATGGCGTGATACCCCTGACTCTGCTGTCGCACTCGTGGCCTCTTTTCCTCTCTGCATCACTTGGTCTCATTTATTTAGCTGGGCATAATTCTATTTATAAATGAACATCTTATTAAAAGAAGACAAGAAAAATTAGCTGGTGTGCCTCGGATTGGTGGCGAAGAAGCAGAATGAGCCATTTAACCCGAAGTGACATTTACAAATTACCTGTTAATTTCAACTGGGGTGAGGGATGACAGAGCTGAGCCGCAGTGACAGAAGGGGGACTCGGCGAATGACAGGCATTTGTGACTCCCCAATGCCTGGACATGCCAACTCCTCACTCGCTTATCTATGCCAGTGTTTCAGTGCCCGCTGGCTGCTGCCCCGCTCCCCTGCTCACCAACACTCCAAAGGTATCACATGTTAAACCTTATGCTCCATTCGGCACAAAATGACCCATTTTGATTTTTTATTTAAAGTGGCACAACATTGATAGGAATTCTTCCAGCATGAAACTTTATTTGTTCAATGGACTGAAAGTAACCAAAAGTTTTACAAAAAGTGGGTTTCTAAATCTGAAGCAAAGTTAGTCTAATGACGTTCCCATCTCTTATTTACGCTTTCACCTCTGTACACAGTGTTTCTGTGCACCAGTTTCCATGATTATAGTTCACAGTTATTCCACGAAATCAAGTTGTACATGAGCTGATAGCTGACGAGGCGCATAGCACTGAGTTTGCTATAAGCCATGTACAATGAAATTGAGTGGAATAACTGTTTTATTCTATCCATATTCATTGGATTTTGAGAAATGGGGCATTTTTATTTCTTGCAAATTTGATAAATAAAAACTTTATACAAAACATCTGACAAAATCATTTCCGCTTAGAATGTAAACAAACCGGCAAAATGACAGTAGCAATTTGTGAAAAATGTGACAATAATAATAATAATAACTCAAATTTAAAAAAAAAGATGCGTTCTTACCATCAATTACTTTTATTCCATATTTAATAGCTTTTTTTTGTTTTTGTATTTTTGAGGGTTTTCTTCTTTTTTTTTTTTTCTTTGTTTTTTTTCTTAAAGGTGCATTACTGTCACTGACTGGGCTGGTGTGTAGAAATTCTTTTTGCTATTTCTGTTTCTTTTAAATTAAGTTTAAATTGTTCAACTTGATAATTTTGGGGTTTTTCTTTTCACGTAGAGTTTTTATTACATCCTCAGTTGATTCAGCAACATGCTCTGCCATTTTGCTTTTCTCTCCTATATGAGCTGATAGCCTCGTAGTAGAGTAGCCAATCAGAGCACACGATTGCTCATATCCAGTGAATGTGGATAAAATGTATATCTCTGTATGTGCTTTGTACAGGTGAATGTGTATTAATAGTACTAAAAACAAGAATTGAGCTGAATGAATGTAAAAACTGTACAAAAGTGGCAGTATTGAAAGATAGATCAATAGATAGATGATGAGTAAACTCTAAAGGTGTATTGTATGTTCAGGTTGTTATCCTGTTCATACGATAATAACTTGTTCCCAGAAGAACAGGGCTTTAGAGGCTCTGTCATATAAGCATTTTTACTTTACACTATAATAAGGTCATTTGTGTTCCCCTGGCAGGTGGTAGTAGTGACCGAGCATGCTGAAGGTGAATTGTTTCAAATCCTGGAGGATGATGGACGTTTACCTGAGAGCCAGGTACTGTCCTGATCTCGGTTGTAGAACTTGACACTAGAGTTTGAATTTGTGCATAAACATCTGACTGCAAATACAGATATTGTACAAAACCACACACAATGTTAACAATTAAAAAGTTTAGCATCTCCATTAAAACAAGGGTTTTCAAATGTTTTGCAACCCTGAAATCTCACAGATCCCCTCCGAATATAATTCAGATCTTCGGCTTATTACTTAAACATGTCCAGTAATAGTTACTGTTTGCCATTTATAGCAGCCATAGACCTTTTCTGAGGTTTGGATTAAACCCAGTTAATTCAAGGGAGCAGTGAAGCAGGCTTCTAACTATAGAGAGCTCAATAATAAATTATTTGGATAATAATTTGGATAAAAATGAGATGTGATTTCTATCAACGCAGAAAAAAAAAAAAAAAATCACAGATCCCATGGCTATGCTGTGCACAGACCCCTGCGGGAGCTTTGCGAACCACTGCATTAATATATAGAATATGCTATAAATATTGTTATTTGACAAATAAATGGTGGCGATGTAGCTGGCATGTGCTCCAGCCCTTGTCCTAATTTGATTTACATCATTTTGTTGTGTCCTCTTCAAAATATTCACTGTTGAGATTTTTGAAATGTACTCCAATTTTGCAAAACATTTGGACGGAAGCAGTTAATCATTGGCGAAGTTAGTTCCAGTATACAGTACTGATGTCAGAGTTGCAATACAGTACACCTGGATGACAGAATGACAGCCAGCTCAACTGAAATAGACACCTGGTTTCTGCGAATAGCCATCTTTCTCACATTTGTTGTTTTGGTGTGTGTAGGTGCGCGAGATAGCTTGCCAGCTGGTATCTGCCCTGTATTACTTGCATTCCCATCGTATATTGCACCGCGACATGAAACCACAGAACATCCTTCTGGGCAAAGGGGGTGTGGTGAAGCTCTGTGACTTTGGGTTTGTATTGCACAAAGTGCTATGTAAAGTAGCAACCATATTATAAATGTCTAGTTAACCTTCCTTAGACAGTTTAATAAAGTTAGTTATTTTTAAAATATTGTCAAATTATTGGGTTTTTTTTTTTTGTTGTTGTTGTCGTTGTTGTTTCTTTTTGGGTCACACTGCTGGTAAACCAAAAAAACCTGTATTTTCTTTCTAAGGCTTTTCTCCCCTTAAGAATCAGGAGTGGGTTTCCCAATAACGTTGCACTTTAGGGCTAAAGAGCCAGTTTAAAGCCGCTCTTAAGCAACAAACGTTGTCCCTCTACATGGTTTTCCGACCGCACTCAAAGGGAGGAGTCTTAAGAGCAATTTTGCTAAGAGCGTCTTTGCAATGTGTGTCTCCGATATAGGCATTAGGAGCTACTAAAGGCATTCGTACTGTACTGTAGTTGCTAAAGGCATTAGTAGTTGATAAATCCAGTCGATCAGATCACATAGCGTTCGTTTTTAATAAAAAAAAAAGAAATATAAAGTGTTTAAAGTGCGTTAATATATTGTATCATTATTAAACATTACATACATAATGTGGTAATTAATAATTGAAATTATTTTACATTTTTGGGCAATAATATTGTTTTATTCCAAGCGTGTTTTAGGATTAAATGAACAAATGTTCACACGAAAGAATGAGCAAGTAATAAGCTCAATAATTAAGTAAATGTGTTCCCTGTGCCTGATAATTTCACTGTTACCCAATCGTGCAGTCGGGATTATTTTAACTGTTATCCACAATGCCAAGTTGGCAATGTCTTGTGTGTGTGTGTGTGTGTGTGTGTGTGTGTGTGTGTGTGTATACAGTGTCTTGCAAAAGTATTCATTCTCCTTTGGTGTTTGTCCTGTTTTGTCGTGTTACAAGCTGGAATTAAAACGGATTTTTGGAAGTTTAGCACCATTTGATTTACACAACATGCCTACCACTTTAAAGGTGCAAATTGTTTTATTGTTACACAAACAATAATTAAGATGAAAAAACAGAAATCTGGAGTGTGCATAGGTATTCCTTCCCCCCCCCAAAGTCAGTACTTTGTAGAGCCACCTTTTGCTGCAATTACAGCTGCAAGTCTCTTGGGATATGTCCCTATTAGCTTCGCACATCTAGCCACTGGGATTTTTGCCCATTCCTCAAGACAATGCAACAGCTTGTAATGCGACAAAACAGGGCAAACGCCAAGGGGGGTAAATACTTTTGCAAGACACTGTATATATATTACACACAATGTCGCAGATGCAGAAATGTCTTATTTATGACAATAAATTATATAATCACTTGCCTAACGGAGTTAAATTTGATTAAAATGTGGCGATATCAGTGTAACATTACGATATCCATACATAATTCCATAACATATTGAAATATGTTCATAATTTTTTGCGTATAGTTATTTAATAATTAACTCTATGTACTTGCAATGTACAAGAAAAATAATTTAACGCCAGCAGCAGGTTCAACACCAGTCTCCGCCCATTGATTGCGAGAGTCCCTCATTCGCATTCTGTGTATTCGGCTATGAGGAGATGCTCTTTGTTGTGAAAAATTGCTCCAGATCCATCATTAGTTAAGAGCGAACTAAAGTGCTACTTTGGCTCCGACGTTGTTCGGGCAAAGAACGTTGGCTTAAAAGTAGACGGCCTTTCGATCTCATAAAATCAGTGAAATTTAGTTCCCTCTGAAATTTGGTCATTGTGATGTATTTCTGTAATATCTTTAAAAAAAAAAAAAAACGGGCCATTCTGTGACTGGGAAGTTATTTAATCTGAGGGAATTCCCTAGCAAATAATGTGCATGAAATCGCTCGCTTCCCACAGTCAAACAGATAGGAAGTCCGTGTGCGCATGCGCAGGTTTACCTTGACCGTGTGCTGACAGTTACATCATTCTGTCGCTAAATGAACAGCTGATCACACCGAGGTGCTCGCTGACCGCCGATATTTATTAGCTTGATCCTGCCTTTCTTTTCCTTCGCAACATAACGTCTTTTCTTCCCACTTTTCATTACTGTAGTCAGTCTTTCCCGTTTCATTCGCACACTCACGTCCGCCATTGTTCTGTCCTGTTTCAAATTTGTATCCCACAATGCCTTGCACGAGCGGGGAAAGCCCACCACGTGATGTATTGCGTCACGGTGAAGCACGGAAAAAAAGCGGAGTTTTTGGCCCTAAATTCATTAATTGTTCGATTTTATTCGGGGTTTTTTTTTTTTTGAAGTCTGTGATTCGAATTCCATAGCTTTCAGTCCACTAAACAAAAATAATTGCGTGTCAGGGAAAATTCTCTTTATGACCTAAACTTGAAAAATCTGAAAGGCAGTCTAGCTTTAACAATGGATCTTAAGAGGCAGTTAAAAACGCTCTTAGCCTTAAGAGGCTTTCAGGAAACCCACCCCAGATGAAAAATAATTCTGGATTTCAGACTCATTTGACACAATTTCTTGCTGGCCTGATAAACCCAAATGTTCAGCTAGCACACCTCTTATCTTAATCTCCTTCCAGATTTGCTCGAGCCATGAGCGTCTCCACGTTGGTGTTGACCTCCATTAAGGGGACTCCTCTGTACATGTCTCCGGAGTTGGTGGAAGAGAAACCCTACGACCACACAGCTGACCTCTGGGCTTTGGGCTGCATTCTGTATGAGCTCCACACGGGGGCGCCGCCGTTCTACACCAACTCCATCTTTCATCTCGTACAGTTGATCGTCAGGGAACCGGTCAAATGGCCGAAGAATATGAGCCACAGCTGCATGGTACTGAGTTTCACAACAACCCAAACAGTTCCTCTTCATGTGTTTCATAATTATTTAAATATGGGAGAGGGTCGCTAAACACGTTTCGACAACATTTATGAATCATTAGTAGACTCGTCTGGAGCAGCGTACGAATGATTAATGATATCAGTAATGTAGTCAGTGCTGAAACCTACTTGGGCAAATTAAGAACAAAATAGTTTGATTGCACTCGATCGTTTTATCATTTTAAAAAATTACATTAAAAAGGTTATTCTAAATTCAAATTTATTTGTCTCATACGCAGTATGACATGCAGTGAAATGCTTATTGCAAATGCTCCGTCGGTCGTGAAGATCGTTTGGGAGGGAAGAGGAAAAGTAGTGAAAAAAAAAGGGAGTAAAATAGTCATAAATAGAATAAAAAATAAAAGTCAAAATGTGAGTGCTCTGCAAAATATACACAATATACAGAATATGTATAAATATATACAGCTTTACAATCTGTAATACCTATATAGAGAGATTATATATGGATATATAGATTTAATATAAATTGTATCTGGGTTTGTGCGTGGTGGGGGGGGTCCTTGATTTTTCTATGATGCATTATTAGCCTTCATTCCTGACATAAATATTTATTTATTTATTATATTATGTACATTTTTATTAGTCTTAATTTTTTATTTAAATATTTATTTGATGTGGACTTAGCAAATACATTGGACAAACCAGATGCATTGTTTGAGTGTTTTAGCACAAGTGCTAATTCGCAACACCAGTCCACGGGAGGCTTTGAAAAGACAGAACAAATGAAATATAAAGAATAAGAAAAGGGAAAAACAATCAAGAAAAAAAAATGAGAATGCAAACGTTTTTCAATATTTGGTTCATATCAAAGCTACCAAGCAAAAGCAATATGATCAAGCAGTTAATCTGTTAAGAGAATTCATGCGAACACTGTTGTGTAGATTTTAGCCATTGTTTAAGTCCTTTGTTAAAAACATTTATATTGGTCTCTAGTTTGAGCTCAGTAGGTAGAGAGTTCCAAAGTTTAGCCCCCCTTACAGAGAGAGTAGACTGGCAGAAAGAAGTCTTACATCTTGAAACTAAACAATCACCACAGGTGGAGGCTCGTGTGACCGCTCTATGAGAGCTCTGACACCTGATGACCACTTCAGAAAACAGTGTCGACACATGATTATTTAAACATTTAAAAAGAAATCTAAGAGTACTAAAATTAATAAAATTTTCAAAAGTAAAAAGGTTATGTTTCCTTAATATGCGGCGATGATGCCATTTCACTGGTTTCCAGTCCATAATTTTTATGGCTTGCTTGTATATTGAAACTATAGGTTTCATAGTAGTTGCAGAAGCCTGCAACCATGTTGTAATACAGTATGATAGGTGAGAAAAAATCATTGCATGCATGTATAATTTTGCAGCTTGATGTGACAAGTTCCTTCTAATAAAACGAAAACAATTCAGGTTTGGTCTAACCTTATTACAAATGTACTTAACCTGACTATCAAATTTTAAGTGTTTGTCCAGGATAATACCTAGATACTTAACCTCGTTTACCACTTCAATGAATTCCTCCTTAATCCTAACCTCAAATACATCATAAACAGGCCTATTATACATGGAAAAGCATATGGACACTTTTTTTTTTTTTTTTACATTGAGAGTTAGGTTTGATAACTCAAGCCATTCAGAGATATGTGATAGAGCCTGCGTCAGATGCTTGCCCACCAAGCTGGGTGTTTTAATAGACACATAAATAATCGTGTCATCAGCATACATCTGGCAGTTGACACCTGGGCAGCAGCTTGGTAAGTCATTAATGTACATTGAAAACAGCAGTGGACCAAGCACATGTTTGATGTTTGACTGACTGCATCTAACTCAGATTTATTTCAGGGTATGCATGGCCTGTGGTTGTGGGGTAGTGGGGCCCATTGTGATATCTTTCCATGGGGCCCAAAATCCCTGACAGCTCCGTCACCTCCAGCACTATGTTAGGTGGTTCATATGAAGTGTGTATGGTTTAACTCCTCATTGGTAACCTTATCCTGCCAACATATTCTCAATATTCTCCTGGGACAGCTGTTGATAAATGTCTGAATTTTCTTACTGGACTTCTTGGTTGTCTGCCATGTCTCTGCCCAATACAATAACACAAACTTCACATTATTTGTGAAAATCTGGAGTTTGGTTTTAGTTGTAACCTTTTTGAATGCCAATACATTCTTCAACTGGAGGAACGCAGACCTCGCCTTCCCAATCCTAGTTGTAGTATCCTTATCCTTATCCTTAGATGGCATATCTGTTCATTGATACTTCCCTGCTAATATCCTTGTCATACTATAAAGTTCTTTTAGGTCTCTTTTGGCAGCTGCCTCTTCCACTTCTTTGGTCAAGTTATCCATGTACTTTCTTTTGTCTCTGTGTATGCTTTTCTGCACTTCTCTATGGGCCATGCTGAACTTCTCCTGGGCTTGGGCTTTATCAGATCTTGTCCATCTGTTATTCAGCTCTACTTTGCATTTCTTCCTCTCCTCCAGCCTCTCCATAGTGTGCAGTGACATCCAGTTCTTGTGGGTTGATTTCTTTTTTCCAATGGTTTCTTCACAGCCATCAAGCCAAACCTTCTTAGCGCTATTCCACTCAGTTTCAATATCCATCTCACCCTCTTCCTGGTTTAGATCTTGTAAAACCTGATATCTGTTATGTGAAACTGTTCCCTCATAGCTGCCTCCTTCAATGGATCTGTGTTGTATCGCATCCTGGATCCAGTAGGTCTTGTATGACATGTCAGGTGCAGTTTCAGGGTTGCTAGGACAAGGTGATGGTCTGATGCTCTTCAACTGCACATCTTGTAATGTCCTTCTAAATTTCTTGCTTATATAGAAATTGTCTATTTGGTTCTCAGTCACATAATCCGGTGATACCCAGGTAGCCTTATGTATATCTTTGTGTGGGTAGACACTTCCCCTGATGACTAATTCATTTAACGCACATATGTCTGCGAACAGCTCACCATTTTCATTCATTTCACCAAGATCATGCTTATCCATAACATTCTCATAACCAGTGTTATCAGGTCCTATCTTAGCATTGAAATTTCCCATAACAATGGTAATATCTTTAGGTCTCTCCTTGTCTAGGACATTCTGCAGCTCAGAATAACACTCCTCTTTTCTGGTCTCCTCAGCATCATTGGTAGGGGCATAAAACTGTATGATACTGACTTTGATATTGTTTGCTTTAGTGAAGAACTTAGCTGTTATTATCCTGGAATTGACAGGCTCTCAGCCAATAAGAGATTTGGCTGCTTCCCTCGACAACATCAATGCAGCACCCTCCGAATGGGGGTTGCTATCTTCTACGTGACCAGAAAACAAGACCGTCTCTCTTGATGATAACACTAATTTGCCAGCCTGTATCCACCTTGTTTCACTCAAAACTAGAATGGATATGTTGTAATTCACCATTTATCTTGCTTTATGTGCCATATTTTCTGCCTCATACATCATCCTCACATTCCAGTTCATTATCCTGATTGTCTTCCTGCGTGGAAGTAGAACATTCGAGCTCACAGCTTCCGTCTGGCTTTCACTGTGCAGCATCATACACCTCCATGTTGAAGACTCCACCTTGCCCAGATCCTATGAAATTTTCAATGATTATTCTGTAACATAGCTGTTTCAAAGCAAAGGATTGTTGGTCCTACACCAACCTCCCAAGGGAGGAAGAATAATAGACCAACTTCAAGCTGTTGTTTTATCGGGGTATACTCCCCTAGATCTGCTGTGTTCAGCATTACCAGGGCCAGTACTTGGAGCCATTGTGGACAGTCTTCGCATATGTGAGAGGCTAGACGGTGTGGTCATTTGATGAAAAAGATCATATTTTGCACATCACATGGTGCTGGATATGAAGAGACCAGTCTAGGATGCCGAGATGTTGTATGGCCATCTAGAAAGGTACTACTCCTGCAGTGATCCTTGCCCCATTGTGTGTTGGGGTGTTGAGTTTTGTTCATAGGTAAAGCAGCAGGTGATTTCCTTGGAATTTGCAGTGATCTTTTTTTTGTTGTATAGCTATGGAGGCGAAGTTATAAGAGTTGAGGGATTTAGTTGCACAGTTGAAAGCTGAAAACATATTTGACCTGAGTGTGTCAGACATCGCACTGGTCCTGGTGGTCACCACTAGGTGGAGACATTCCTCTGGAACACTGTTTTAGCTGAGCTTCAATGAGTGGATTCACCTGGTGGTCATATGACTTGTTTGTGAGTTATTTAAACTGAGCTGAGCCTGGCCTCAGTGCTCAGTCATGATCTTCCTGTGTGTTGTCAAGCTCCTGTGGTGGATTCCACTCAGCCCACCTTCCTTGTGGGTTACTTTGGTTTGATTACTCTTCATAAGTGGACATACTTCCCTCTTTGTGGATATTTCTCTCATCGGCTGTATTCTCTAAACCCTCTCTATTTGTCAATTAAGCAGAAAGCTCTGGACTTTTATATGGATGGACTGAACTGTTTTGTCTGGCAATTGTCTCCACTTCTGGATTCTCTTGAGTCATTTCTTCCCTGTGTTGTTTGAACTTTGTAAACACAGAATCTTAAGTCTAGCCTCTTGTGAACTGCCTACTTTTTGGATTAAAAGACTGAATTATCTGATTCTTCTCTGTCTCTGCATCTGTGCTCAAAACCACATTCTGACAGCATGACTGAGTCACAATCAAGTACAGCAGAGAGTGAGAGACTCCGTCAGATTTTAGTTAACCAAAGGACTTTGTTAGGTGAACAACAGACTTTCCTCCAACACTTAAGGGACAGTATGACCCACATGGGGGAGACCATTAATGAGTTACATGCTTTGGCCTTACTGACACCTACGATTGATTTCTACCCCAGTGGCTACTTCCCCATTAGGGGAGCCCAACCAGCCAACACCTGCCCAACCCCCAGGCAGAGAGATCTGTCTACCAGTCCAGCTAAGGTTTGATGGAACACTCAAGACGTTCTGGGGCTTCACAACACGGTGTACTCTGGTCATTGAGTTCCAGTCGACTTAGTTCTCCTCTGAATATGCCAAAGTGGCATACACTGTGTCTCTGCTTGTTGAGAGAGCCCTGGAATGGGCCACTCCCATTTGGCATCAACAATCCCCTATCTGTTCAGACAGCAAGGTCTTCATCTCTTTGCTACAGAGTGTGTTTGACCATCCAGTGAGCGGGAGATAGGCTGCACAATGTCTCATCATGCTCAACCAAGGTTGGCATTCAGTGACTGATTATGCCATTGAGTTCTGGACTCTGGTGACAGAGGGTCACTGGCAAGGCAAGGCCTTCTCACCACCTTTGACCATGGCCTTGCGGACAACATCAAAAATTAGTTGGCCAGTTGAGATGGGGGTAATTCTGTGGAGGAGCTTATTGCCATGGCCATCTGTCTGGATCTACATAGATGAGAGCACCAGAAGGAGAGAGGCAGAGGGGACCCCTGCTCTTCAACATCTGTAGGATCTGAGTTCCCTTTCTCCAGCCTCCCAGGAGGATGTCGAGCACTGGAGGAGAGGCAGGAGCCCATGCAGCTGGGTTGTTTTCATCTTTCCCAGGAGGAGAGGCAGAGGAGGAGCCATGAGAGGAGGTGTCTGTACTGCAGTACAACTGGACATCTCCACACTCAGTGTCCTGAGCTCCTGGCAAAAGCCAATACTCGCTAGAGTGCAGGGGAGCTCTGGTGAGTGGAGCAGTTACTTCCCCTACTCAGTCATCCTGATTGGTGCTGCCCATTTCCCTGAGCTTGCAGTCTACTCAGAAGCTTAACCCTTTAGGGTCGAGAGCTTCACTGGCAAAGCTCAACAGGGTTAGAATGTGTAGGTCATGTATTTAGATAAATATCCTTGAGTTATTTTTTTATTGTACAAGCATGATAAACATATTGACAAACTTTACACTTTCCTATGTGCCCACTGTCAAATATTATATTTTTTAAATTACCTAAATTACATGCAATTAATGTACATAACAAAATAATAATGGAACTTAAAGGAGAGATGAAAAACGTTTATTTTTAAATACATTTCTGAGTGGAAAGTATCTCCATCCTTGACTCTTGTATGCTGCATAAATGGGACT
>JAODOF010000021.1:16962124-16980541 GCA_027576175.1 Sciades proops | reverse complement strand
AACCCCATACCATGACAGACCCTGGCTTCTGAACTTGTTGCTGTTAACAATCTGGATGGTCCTTTTTATCTTTGGTCCAGAGCCCACAGTGTCAATTTCTTCCAAAAAAAAAAAAAAAGGCCTAGAATACTGATTCATCTAAACACAATATATGTTTCCACTGTGGAATGATGCATCGCAGATGCCTCTGAGCCCAGAGAATTCAACAGTGCTTCTGGACACAGTTAATATAATGCTTCCAGTAAAGTTTTAACTGGCATTTGTGGATGTAACTCTGCATTTTTGAGCTTAACAAAGGTTTGCCAAAGTAATCCCGAGCCCATGTGGTTATATCAGCTATAGATGAATGTTCCTGATGCAGTGCCATCTGAGGGATCAGAGATCACGGATGTTCAGCTTAGGCTTGTGCCCTTACCCTTTATGCACCGAAATTCCTCCAGAGTCCTTGAATCATTTAATGATCTTATGCACCATAGAGGATGAACGTATCCAAATCCCTTCCCATCTTTCTTTGAGGAACATTGTTTTCAAACATTTCAATAATTTTCTCATGCATTTGTTGACAAACTGGAGCTCCTCGGCCCATCTTTGCTCCTCAAAGATCAGGCCTTTCCTGGATACCGATTTTGTACCAAATAATGATTACAATCACATGTTGACATCGACCGTTTCAAAACACATCGTTATTTAATTGCTTTACCTCATTACCATTTCCCCATCCCAACTTTTTTGGAATGTGTTGCAGGCCTGAAATGCAGGAATGGATGTATATTAACAAATGAAATAAAGTTGACTAGAAAAATCATGAAATATTCATACTGTCTGCAATGAAACACAAGTAAAAGTCAGTTGAGAAATCACTGCCTTTTTTCACATTTTCTATATCATCCCAACATTTCTGATTTAAGGGTGTAAATAAATGGTCTATGTTTTTGACATTAGGCTTGGACTAACTAATACAGAGTATTTTTGCATGAGGAACTCCATAGACTCTTCCTTTCTGAATATGAAATAAGCTTCCAGCAAGCTGCATCACCGATGTTACTCTCAAGTTAGAACAAAGCAAAATAGCAGTGATATGCACATCGATATTATGATCAAATTATGAAATCGAAGTTGAAAGTCCTTCCTATGCCCATATGTAGCCCTCGGCCTTTCATCTATTACATAGCTAGGGTTACAGTGGGGTGCTAGTCCTCTGGTAACCACGAGAGTTTGACTTCCCCACTCACATCTGTATTGCAGCATGCCTTGCCAGATGGCAGTAGGCAAAATTTTTACGATGGTCTTTGGTATGACCCGACCACGAGTAGAACTCGCAATCTTCTGATCAAGAGGCGGACACACGAACCACTAGGCCAACTCACAAAATACTGAATCAAAATTAAAAAAAAAAAAATTTAAGTATTATGCAGTATAACTAAATAAATGACAGCAACAAGCTCTTAGAGACAGTTAAGAATTTGTAAAGCCTTTTTATTTACATGCCATCAAGACTATAGATTCTGGAAAATTGTGTATTTTCCCAGTATATGTACACCCCTTTGTGAACTGACTAGTTTATATAATGTAAATACATTTCATTTTCAGTACGGTTCTTCATTTTCTACTTCCACTAATCCATTCTGAACTCTGTTGCCTGGTATTGTAACTAAAATATTCTGCTTCATTCAAAAATGAGAAATGTACACTGATTGACATTCGATGACAATTAGTATTGAATAAAAGCTTTCTCTGAGTGGTAGGTGAATGTTTATTTTGAACCCAATTATTATCTAGCTTTGAAAGCATTGCAGAAAGTGGGAGCAAAAGGGGAAAAAATAATAATTTCTCAGTAATTAGATGGAAATGGAGGAGACTGTGTTGACTTTTGCAGTTTCAGCCTGCACTGGAATAAAAGGATGAAAAGTAAACTGGGATCTGAAAGTAGAGCTTTGAGCAAAGATAGACATTAGCCAGCTAAGGGCATTTATTATAACCCAGAATAAGTGCTAGCTTTCTTTCCACCCCCAGCTTCCTGTGTGTAGAGCCACTCCAGAGCATGCACGGAGTTCATGCTTCACATGCTAATACCTCTCCTCTCAAACCAAAAACATTACAAGGAGTACAAGGACTGGGCCAAGGACCAGGACTGCTGCTGTATGTTGTGATCATCTACATGGTCGAGTATTTTCTTTCAATAACCCATGTTAGAACTGCCAAAGTATACTTCTTAGATATGAACATAAATAAACCATAAATATACTATTTAAAATTAATTGTCATTGGAGGTGTAACACTATCAAGGAAAAATTTTAAGACATTACTTATTTTGATCTTATGCTCACCTCACTTTTTTCTAATTTTTAAAAAGACCAGGATGGCATAACTTGATTAGCCTCATATGTTTGAATAAGATCTATTGTGATTTATTGCAATTTGAAGTAAACTATGTCCTGTATTTCATGTAGAATAGCAAATGACAAAAAGATGACCAATGGAACAATGGAAAAAAAGAAATGAATTGTATTTTATTCTGTCTCATCTATTTAAAAAAAAACCTCTAAGTTCGGTTACAGCATTTTTCCAGGCAATAAAATGACGATCAAAATGATGGTTAATATAGACAAGCCACAGAAATAACCCAGTAATCAAGGTCAATCTTGTAAATCTTCATGGTACTATGTCTTAAATATTTCCTACTAACATGATACTGGTGCAAATATTTGGGGGTTCAATTGCTGCTGTGTAAGGATGTTGCCCTATGTGAGTATTTAGCATTCAATTGTTGCTCTGTAAGGATGTTTTGAGTTTGCCTCAGTAAAACTGGTAAAATATAAAGGGGGCACAGAAAAGGTAGCCTAGGAACCCAGGACCACCTTAACCTGCCTCTGGGTTTAATAAGAGATGTAATAACAGGTGTAATAACCTGCTATAACACATGTAATAACAGGTGTAAAAAAGTAACAGGTGTAATAAACAGTGTAATAACAATGTAATAAGCAATGCAATAGCTGTACTAACATGTGATTAAACAGTATAATAATGTAATATCACGTGTAATAACCTGTAATAATCAGTGTAATAACATGTAATGCAACAACTTCTGTAATAACAGGCATAATAAGCACTATTATTATTATTATTATTATTATTATAAGATTCAACTTATATAGCACTTTTCTCACACCCAAGGTCATGTTACAATTGCAAAAAAAGGTCCACCAAAAGAGGGTTAAGCTGTAACTCCAATGGCGTAGCTACCCACAATCCCACCAAAAGGGACATAAAAGTATGTCCCACACTGCCTGCATAGCCACCGCGATGCCACTGGGCAACATCGCTTGGAACACCGTGCCATGGATCCACAAACTGAGCACAGAAGCACTACCACAGAGCGCTGGTATGTCCCAAACCATTTGCACAGCCACTGCAACACCACCAAACAACATTGCTTGGAACACCACAACCAAACACAGATGCAGTGCCATACAGAGCGCTGGACAACCCTGATGTTAAAAAAAAAAGCAATGAGCTCAATGCAGTCCATAGTGAGGAACACAGGCATCACCCATAGCGGACCAAGGCTGACGTCCAAAACTGGATCCAGAGCTACACCACAACTGGCCAACAAAACTTTCAAACAAAGAACAAACATCAAACTATAAAAACACAAAAAGAAAAATGAAGGGGGGGAAGAAAAATAAAAATCTCCCATAAAAACGGCAGCCAAAATACGCACAGCATATTCTCAACCAGAAACAATGTAATAATACATGTGTAATAACATATAATAAGCAGTACAATAATGTAATAATAACACATGTGATAAGTGTAATAATGTAATTAGTGGTGTAATAAGCAATGTAATTATGCTGTTATAACATGCAATATGTTTACTAAGCATTGTAATAACAGGCTTACTAAACAGTGTAATAACAAGATAATAGATTATTTAAAAGTGCAATAACAGGTGTAATAACGCAATAACAAGTGTATGTCATGCTTGTTCAAAAACAGGCAATTTGCTACTCAGTTAAAATTACTGAAAATAAAAGCCAATTGTCTCCATGATTTGTTCACAGAGTGGCCATTTTAATTATAATACAGATCATACATACTATACTATTCTAGTTATTATATCCTTCCTGGCTATATGACCATTTCCCCCGATCTCTCTCATAAACAAGGCTTTTCCACTGAAAGAACCATCACTCAGTCAGTATTTTTTGTTTTTTGCACCATTCTATGTAAACTCTCGAGACTTGTGTTGCAAAATCCCAGATCAGTAGTTTCTGAAATACTCAAACTAGTTCATCAATAACCATGCCATGATCAAAGTCAGAAAGATCACACTTTTTCTTCATTCTGATGATTGATGTGGACATTAACTGAAGTTCTTAGTCAGTATCTACTTTTTTTGTTTGTTTTGCTATCAAGTGTTACCCTCAGTAAATAAAGTATTATCTATCTATCTATCTATCTATCTATCTATCTATCTATCTAATCATTGTGCTGCTGCCACATGATTAAATAATGATTAGATAGCTGCATGAATATGCAGGTGTTGAGGTGCTGCTAATAAAGTGGATGATGAGTATGTATAAAGGATGTGTGGATATGTCCAAATTGAGAAAATTGTAAAATAATCAATCTCTCCATGGTGTCCATTGTTGTAAATGGTCTTGTCATTTCAGACGTCCCACCCTTATAAGAATTGTACCACTGTAATTGGTCAAAATGCCTGCAACATTACTAGGATCCACTAAACTTAGCATTGGGTTACACTCAAGGTTTAATCAACTTTCTAGTTCACTAGCGTAATGCTAGTGGTGTCAACCATTCCACTGCTAAACATTAACAAACACTAGAAATCTGCTGCTTTTGCCAGTTAGTGTGATCCCCATGTAAGGTTGCATTCTTGTCAGCCCAAGTGACCAAAGTGTCCTGGTTATCCTCCACTTAATTGCAGAGTTTATATGCATCACCTCCTTGGACAAGTTTCACAAGCAGATCAACTTTTGCTTTTCTACAGGTATTCCCAATTAGCGGAACTACCTTCTTGTTCTTTGAGGACCAAGGCATTCAACGAATGAACGGCAAAACAGTTTGAGATGCAGCATTCCCAGTTTCCCTACTGGAATTGCCACCACCAGCATCCCAGCCAGGCATAGAAAGTTTGGAAATATAGCCACTCAAAATTTCATAATTTACTTCTAATTAACTGTGCTCTGTCTACTGTGAAGAAAGCTCTCATTGCGAGCAAGTTGTGTCACATGCCAATGAAATTAACAACATGAAAATATGATGTGAAAGTGGAGGAGCATACTGTGCCCTTCAGCAATTGATATGTGGAAACATGCATATTTTTGGTCTATAGTCACAAAATAGTCAGTCATGTTTGTTCACCATTCCTATAGTATCTGGAATGAAGTGTTTGTTTTTATTCTAAGATCTGCAATGGAGCACATTCCTTTTTTATTACTATTTTTACAAGACCTGACTTGTGTATTATTTTTTATTGCGTGCAGTCCTTAAAGTCAATTTACACAGTTTTTTTGGGGGGCAGACCCCTGTATTTGAAGATATCAGAGGAGAAACTGCATACTGGTTGTTCAGTCACTTTGTTCTCCCTTTCAGCATTCATTGCAGGCTTGTAGTGCTCAAATCCAGGACTCAGACTAGAGTCTGACATGTGCTCTAATTTTAAGGACTCATGACTTGACTTGGACTCATGCATTAACTGCATTTGGACTCGTAAATTGGAGACGAGGACTCGGATTTTTTCTTTATTTTTTGTAGCATGCCGTCATAATTTGGCATAAGATATTTATATCTACGTTAATTTTTGTACTAATTTAATGCAAGCGTGTCACACCTGCACGCCTTGGCACATGTATCAGATAGACTCTAGGGCGTGCTCCGGACAGCGCGCGCATCAAGTGGATTCTTGCGCACACGGTAAACAACTTAGACCTGCACAGGATTAAGGCACAATCAACGTGCCTATATAAAGACTGTGAAAACACACTTACTTTGCAAAGTATTGAGTTGCGTTGCTGACACATTACCGAGCCTTATTTCCTTGTTTGATTTCCTGTTTCTCATCTTTGATTCTGCCTAGTCTATGATAACCTGTTTGTGCCTTGCTCGACCTATTGCCTGTTTCACAATTTTACGATTTTGCCTGCCGTTCTGGATTGTTTACCTGTCTTCACTTGTATTAATAAACACACCTTCTGCACTTACATCCGTCTCCCAACCATCTCTGACAGAATACTTGGCACTCCCTGACAGAAAGAATGCACATTCACCTGTTCAGGAACAAACTAATGTTAATAGCGATGAAACAGCCACCATCAAATGGTCCAATTGGGGTCTTGTTCTCGGACTCGACTCAGATCAATAGTGGACTCGACTCTAAAAAATTATTATTATTATTATTTTTTTTAAATGACTCGGACTTGAACACTGGGGCCTCGAGACTGGACTCGGACTCGAGGTTTAGTGACTCGACTACAACACTGGTGTACATATGGGTTGAATATAATTCCTTTCAATGTTTCTACCTGTATGTGCTTTTCCAGGTGATTCAACTCCAGTCCCCTGCTCTTTTAGAGCTTCCACTTTCTCTGTTACGCTGTCTTTGTCAGTCCTCCCCCAAGTATGCTGTTCCAAGGTTCATCACAGCAGCCCACGACTGTGGGTTTCTTCCCCAGAGTGTATCATCCGATCAAACCTTAAATAGCCTTAACCAGTCTGGGAGTGCAGCAGAACAGCCAAGACTTAACAGCTGCCCACATAAAAACCAGTTAAAAATGGACAAGATTGATAGGAATCACCCGAAAAGAACCACATACATAATAAGAAGGAGTATAAATAAAAGAAGGGACATGAGGAATCCTCCTAACGTGCACTCCCAGCTATCCAAAAGCAAATCCGCAAAGGTGAAGGAAAGAGGCTTTCATTCAAAGATCAAGCAAGATCTAAGAATTCACAGCATGGAACACGTTCCTGATGATATAGAACAACACAGTGATGGAGAGGAGCTTCTCGACAGCCTGGAATTCCACAACGGCTTCTCGGACCATCTCGGACATCTCGCAGCACAGCATAAGAGCGCCATGAGCTGGCTGATTGACAGTTTAGAGCATCCTAAGAACTGCATAGGTCACTGTACTGTAATTAAAGGTTGTCCTAAGGTCAAAGGTCAGCCTCCTCAACCTGAATTTAGGACTGCGAGTTCTCTCTTGTCCATGCTGATGCAGACCGAGACCCTGTACGGGTGTGCAGTGCAGCTTCTGACTCTGCTCTGTCAGATTTACACGTCTGGCTCGGTGCACTCCGCTGTGCCCGTAGACCCGGTCGTACTCCGAGCTGCCCTACGCCACCCTGATGACGGGATCCGAGCAGCTGGCTGCAACCTCTTGGCTTGCCTGCAGTCAGATTTTGGACAGGCCTCTCCCAGACCGAAAGCAGGACCAAACGCATGGACCATCGAACCAGCAGTGTTCAAGGACTTGCTAAGCCGCCTGTCTGATTCTGCGCCTTCCGTACGCAGGAGTGCCTGTAAGGCTGCAATAAAGTGGCTAGGCATGATGAGAAACACTGAAGTCACATCAAAGAGAAGCCAGCGTTTACAGGAAGGGACCGAGTGCAAGAAGAGAACCCTCAGTGCTCCAGCGGTAAAAGGCAGAGGAAGAATGAGGGTAAGGGTTGAGGGTATCAGACAATGGAGAAAGGATGACTCTGGTTCTCCTGCAAGTTCTCCTATAGGTACTTGTATAGAGGACGAGGAGTGGCTCAAAGTCGCCATGGGAGCAGCATCTCCAGCGGTTTCTCTCCTCTCGGATTCTGATGCCGTCATCCGACAAAAAAGCTGCATCATCCTAGGGAGCATGGCTGCCATTACAGGAGGTGAAAGAGTGTTGATGAGCGCAGATGCACCCCATCAACTCCTGCGCCTCGCCCATGCTGACTCCCATCATGCAGTGCGGCGGCAAGCCTTGGCCGCCCTGTGTGTGTTTAGTCAACAGGATGCATTGCAGCAGGTGAGAGAAGTGAATGATTTTTTTTTTTTTTCCCCCCCCCAATGCTCGTATTGCGTAATTATTACAAAAAACAAGTAATGGTAATTTAATACATTTTTATGTTTTAGCTTTATTATGGGGCAGATATCCAGTAGCGTAATTTAATGTGCAGTAGCAATAAAAATGCACAACACTCTTGCGCTATGATCAGTGCAACCCCATAACAATTACACTTACCCCCAGAACGCTTTAACGAAACGAACAGTGTGCAGACACTTTTGAGAAATATTGCATCATTTTGACAATTGTGCCGAGGGACTTGGAGAACAACAAGTACAAACTCCTTACCAGCATGTCTTACCCTCATATTCTAACTGCTTTCTCCACAAGGCTCTGAAGTCCATTGAAGCTGAGCGTAAACGCCACCACATATCCCAGCGTTCTTCACTTCAGAGCAATTACAAGCGGATGGGTCAAGCAGAGGTGAAGCATAATGTAGACTCAACACCGGAGTAACAAACAAACAAACAAATAGTCCAGATACTGTAATATTTAAACTAGTATTATGTTATCATTGAGTTTTCTTTGGTACTGAGACAGCCAGGGAAGATTTCAGTCTCAGTTACCTTCATGTCAGTGTTTTTCTGTACAAATTTTTTTTTTGTTTATTTGATTGTTTTTAAGGGGACGGGTTTGGTCTTGGACGTAGCTTGTAATGTAAGAAATCCCAATGAAATGTGATTTAGACTGAGACTCGCCTTAAAGCGTGTGCGTGTGTAGAGTCTACTTTTAAAATACAAATGATGAATATTGTACAGTTCTGTAGAATGATGCTTAAATACTAAGGATGTCCTGATTGATTGATTAATTAATTATACATTATTTGAAGACCTGCCTGTCCAAACAGGTTTGTCAGGATGTACTCTAATTTTCTTCTGTATTGTTATGATATTTGTATAAATGTTTTGTACTTTTTGCTGCTCTCCCTGAAGATTTTGTAATGTTATGAACACTAAATAAATAAATAAATTATTTGTTGGAGGGGGGCGAGAGACAAAACCGTTTTGTTTTTCTTTTCGGAATATTAGATATGAATAGAATATAAAAGGTTGTTTTTTTAATGTATAGTTTATGATCTCTTTATGTTTTTTTTTTTTGGGGGGGGTTCGGAAAGATATTAAAAAAAATGCCTCCTCGCTATAATCCTATAGAAATATTAATTTAAATAAATAAATAAATAAATAAGCCAAGTTCTCATTGTCAGTTCCTGGAATAAGCAAATCTTATAATTACGAGTATGTGAATGATATGGTATCAAGGTTGAATATTTTAGTTCAGTTTAAATGATTTAATAGAATTTTTTTTAAAAATAAAAAATGTCGGGAGTGTGTGTGGTGTTTAACCGCTTGAAAAAAGAGACAAACTGGTGGTTTTTTTACAAGCTGAAGGGATCTGTTTACTCTGTTGTTTCTGGACATGGTGATTGAATAGAAATAAAACTCATTATTAATCCTATCAAATAGAAATGATTGAAATTTTAAAAGTCGGCCGCCGAGACATTATTTGGTTTCATAAACACATAGAGGCTGGATATTGTCAAAACTATGATTTCTAAAAAAAAAAATGTAGCATATAAAGATATAAAATGTCAAGTATGCCACTTATTAGCTGAAGGTTTTGTTTAAAAACTAGAGAATTACAGTGCAGGCTGTACACTTGGGAATGTGGTCATAGTTTATTAATTAACGCTGCAGCCGCATTGGAGCAGCTCTCTCCCTCTCTCCCTCCTTCCCTCTCTCCCTCCCTCCCCAGTCAGCTTTATTCACCTCTCTGCTTTTATTTATTCTTTCCTACAAGTCATTTATTCAGGTCAATATTAAAAAGAAAATATGGGCTATTTCTACACTGCCTATTTTAAGACCGGAGGGAGGAACATTTTTGCCAGTGTGCTATTTCAGTTCCACGTGTGTGTGTGTGTGTGTGTGGGGTGTGTGTGTGTGTGTGTGTGTGTTTATAGAAAGAGCGCCGATGAAGCGGTTAGAAGATGAAGGCTGAAGGTGCAGGAGGCAGGCTGTAACGAACTACTGAAACTGTCAGTAAAAAGCATGTCTCCAGTATGTTATGGGATCAACCCCGAGCATCCAGTCCTCTGTACTGGCGTCCAGCCTAATTAGGATTTAGATTGATCAGAAATCTGGAGACTAACGGTCTATAAATACAGCTCTGGAAATAAACACAAAAGTGATTTCAAGGTTTTTTTGTTAGATCTGTAGTTTTGTTTGTAGGTTAAAAGAAAGTTGGTTCATAAATTACATGCAAAAATATTGACCTAACTGGGAAGTCTTTAGAGCTTAAATCTTTGGTGATTGTTTTTTTTTTTTTTTTTTAAGTCTTTGGTAGTTTTCTTCGAAGACAGCCAAACTATAGGCTTTCTTTAAAAAGAAAAAAATAATAATAGAGAGAACTAATTATCCTGCTTCCTGGAGGGGAAAAAAAATCAATTTTAATAGCCTATAATCATTAAATACATAAGACTCTAAAAATACTGAGTCTTAAAATTGTTACATTATATATAAATTCGTAGGATTTTTTTTTTCTTGTATTTCTGCATACATTTCTGCTCCAGTTCAGTATGAGATCTAAGCCCCTTCACCACACTGAGTTTCCCCATCTGTTCCTGAAAAGTGATCAGCTCTGAGATTCATTACTGCTTTACACAAATCACTTTATTGGAATCAAAGGAATGACAAGAAAAAACAAAGCAATCAAAACTAGGAAAGGAAAAGAAAAGAAAGACGCATCGAAATGTCTGGTCTTGGTCTTTCAGCTGGTGTGAACGTGTGTAAAACAAACAACGTGGCTCAGGAGCTTATAGGAGTTCCATCGTTTCTCAGCTTCACAAGATGCCACACCACAGTCTGCTCAGTCTGCTCATTTCTCACAAACATGATTGTATACCGCCAAGAGGAAAGCAGATTTTGAATTCGATAAGGCGCTTAACTCTCTCAATATCTGTGCTAGGCTATGTATTCAGAAGGCTTAAGGAAATAAAGGTATTGCTAGGTTTTAAGGTACACACGAAGCTTCAATTAAAAAAAAAAAAAAACTAATTGTGTCTGGATTTTTGTTTCCTTGTGGTTCCACATTAAAAGAAAAAATAAAATCTCACCAGACTCATAGCTGGATACAAATTTGTCAGTATACAGACTGTAATAATAATAATAATAAAAACCCCTAAACTAAATTCATGTTCATTGTACGCAAGTGTATTTGCAATTTGATTACATGAATGAAAATGTTGAATAAATATTGCTAGGAAGGACAGAAATTTGACCTAAAGCTAAATAAAAGGTTTAAAGCCATCTCAAGCATTCTATAAAAAAGCCAGAGCTATAAAGAGGTTTTTTTTTTTTGTTTTGTTTGGTGTTTTTTTTTTTTTTTTCCTTAAGTGTGTGTGCTACCCACTAGGACACCATTTTTAAATCAGACCAAACAAGCCTTATAATTATAAAATCACAAACCCTGATTGTTTTCGCAATTACAGCAGAGACATTGGGCCAAACAGTAGTTTGTGAACTCAAAAAATGCCACTCGTTCTATGAAATGACTAAGCAAAGAGGATACAGGCTATAACAGGTCTTCAGCACTAGAGATATGCTGTAACGTTTAACATCCCGTTCAAACCAAAAGAAAGAACAAAAGGCATTGAAAAAGCCATGAATCTACCAGGCATGCAAGACTAAAAACATTATGAACTCGACACACATAACATTAGGCAGTGCCATATCTTCAGCATCAAGTTACAAACTGACATACTTCCGTGACTTTGGACATAGATAGCATACCTGAGCTGCAGGACTAACCTATATTTGGGGATGTAATGGAAAAGAAAAATTTGCAGTCTTGTTATTCCTGAGGGAATATTCATTTTCAAAAGAGTAATTCCCCTGAAAGTCAATTGGTTTGGCAAAAAGAGAAGAAAAAAATTGCTTACTCGTATTAGTGCTTATTCATTTTTTTGATGGAAGATTAACGCTATTGCCAAGTGCTACAAACTTCGAAACTATTGAAATTATTAAGAAACTTCAAAAAAAAAAAATCTGCATTCTAATAAATTAAAATCAGTGCAGGTCATGATAAAGTTCTAGCGTTGTGTAAACAAAAAAATAATAATGTGCTTTATTTGATTGTGGGTTCTGTGTTAACATCAATTCCAAAAAAGGACATGAAAATAGGACCCGTTTTATCTATTCTTGGAAAAAAAAAAAAAAAAAGAAGGCCCACACACAAGCCGACTGTCATTTAACCCATGACAGAATCACAGTGCATATTTATTTATTTATTTATTTGACTTTGAGTTGGAATTGAAAAAAGTGGAAGTTTGTGCTGCAGCTGTTGATGGACTTGTCAGTTTGTAACGAAAAAAAAAAAAAATTATTGGTTAACAGAACGTGCAAGAGTACACCCTCCCGCCCCTATCCAAAAACAAAGGGAGGGGGGAGAAAAAGAAAAAAAAAAAAAAAGACATTCGATCAGAAATCATTCCAACTTAAATCCCAATCCATATTTAGAGCACTATCAATTCTACTTGCAGGACAATCATCAATTGTCAGGCTACCAAGTTCAGCTCAGGTGCTGGCTTCTTGTTTTAGGCGTTGACTGCGGGCCTTGTACACCTCGATGAGAAGGTCTTTCACGTACTGGATCTCTCGCTCCACCGATTCGGCCTTGTCCCGAAGTTCTCGGTTTCTTCCCTCCAGGCCATGAAGCTGCTCCTCCAACGAGTCCAGTTCTGCTCTCTTCCTCTGCCGATACCTGTCAAAAAAAAAGTCAAATATTAAAAATATTAGCACCATTGATGAATCATGTTCAGTTTTTCTATTTGGAGTCTCAGAGAGGGTGTGGCTGGTGTTGGTTCTTGCATCAAATTTTATTTTGAAATTTAGTAGTTTATAGAAATGCGTGTACTACGCCTACACGCCTGTCCGTCCTAAAAAAAAAAAAGTTTTTGGCCTGTGGAGTCAACAAAGTCCAGGAATTTAATAAAAGAATTTCGGGGTCTTTTTTGATAACTTTACAATAAATCTGAAGAAGCAGAATTTTAAAAACAAGACCTACCAGATATACCTGCTCATTAACCTAGCATATGATCTTATGGTACTGCCTGCTGGTGCAAAAAGCTATACCTGTGAGCTGCAGTCTTGTTCTGATCTCTCTTCTTCTGTTTACGTTCTCCTTGATTGTTATCCATAAGGGAGACATCCAGGTCTGGTTTCACAATGCAGGGCTCTTCCTTCAGTGCACAGACACCTCGGGGGCAATGAGCACCCATTTCGTGTCCATGTCTGTCTCCACTCAAGCAGTCAGGGTCTTGACCTTCGAGAAAATTGCAGTGATAGTCGCCATGCTGACGATGCATCTCGATACCTTCTGCTTTTACTGGCTCGTTGATGGACCCTAGGAAGTTGTGGTAGGCCTCATCATGGGGTCTTCCTTGAAGATAGCACCCTTCGTTTGACTCTGTCTTCCAGGGTATGTTAGCCTTGACCACATCACCAATGGATGTTTTGCCTTCGCTCATCATTTCCATCTCTCCACTTCCATCCATCCCGTTCATGTTGACTTCTCGGACACCGTACATCATCATCTCTTCTTTTTTATGTGGGACTTGAATGGGCCCACCGAAGCCATAGCTGCTGCTAACAACTTTGCTTATACCGATAGCTTCATCTGAGTAGCGGCAGTTCTTTTCTTCTTTGGGTAAAATGGCACATCTTCGGATCTCCACCGCGCTGCCCAAGCAGTACCCTTTGCCCACCACCCGTTCATCCTCCACACAGCTGTAGCTACCATTAAGCCCAACAGCTGAGTTACCTGAGGTATTTCCTTTGGAACTCCAGATGCCATTCTCATAGCCTTCACTCGCTTTCACCCCATCAGAAACTCTCTTGCGGCTGCAAACGTTGGCATTGGGACGGCTGCAGCCGTAAGGGGTGTGTCTAGGCATCTTTGATCGGCCAATGGGACCCCCACAAAAGCTCAGCAGGTCTAGTTCCCCAGTTGCTAGGGTAACAAGTAGGGGGCTAGATTCTGATTGGCTAGAAGCAGAATATGATGCATAGGGCAACTGGTAGTATGATGGGGGCCCCACTGGTGGTGGCCCCTTGTCACATTTGCCCAGTTTGGAGACTTTCTCTGGGAGCGGGTCAGACAGGAAGTAATCCTCCAGCTGAGCAAGCTCTTCCTGCAGCAGAGATGTCATGACCTCCAAATCAGAGGGCACCTGGATATCATGCTGGAGGGGCGAAGGGGGAAGGGATGCATTGGGGGAGGGAGAGGAGTGAGGGGTTGGGAGGTATGAGGAGAAATCCACTTCTTCCGTCATCCAGTCACTGAGACCATCACCTATTGATAGAGCGAAAATAATCAAAACCTGCAAATCTAATGCACAATTTACAAAAAAATTAGAATTACAA
Organism: Sciades proops; assembly: GCA_027576175.1. NCBI lineage: Eukaryota > Metazoa > Chordata > Actinopteri > Siluriformes > Ariidae > Sciades > Sciades proops. The sequence goes on along the minus strand of JAODOF010000021.1, from coordinate 16,966,056 downwards.
GCGTAATTTAAAAAAATAAAAATTTTAAATATTGTGCGCTCCATAATGTCTCTCGTTTCAGAATTTTGTTTTAAAAAAAAAAAAGATATACCGCATGATCGATATAGTTCATAAATACAAAGCATTAAAATCAATAACATTATTGTATCTCAAAACAGTTCAAATGTACACCACAAACATTTTAAAACAGACACACATTGGTAGTTTTACTCACTGTTCAAGGAGGAGAAAATGTGCTGCAGTGCGGTGCCCACCTGAAACTGGGAAAATAAAAAACTGTACTCACTGCAACTCACCAATTAAGTGCTGGCTCTCCTCTGGCCCCTCCCCTCTGCGCCTCTCCAATTGGCTGTGGTTAGCCTGTGGGTGAGAGAGAGCGAGGGGGTCTGCCGGGCATCCAAGTAGAGCCTTCCATATGGGCGCTGACATTGCCATCATTCTGTCCGATGATTCTTCGATTCAACTGTCCGAGCTTGTGGTGTACGATAGTGTCGTTAATGTGTTGAGCCACAGAAAAGAGGGCTGGGTACGCATTATGAAACCTTTTTAAAAAAAAAAAAAAAAAAGGAGGGAAGATGGATCAGAGACGACTATCGAAAAACTTCGCATAATTTCAGACGACTAGGATATAAACCACAAAAATGTATCATTTCTCGTGTAATCAACTCGGAGAAAATCATGACGAGAAATCCACTGTTTGAAAGGGGTTCTCCTCGTTCGACGATCACAGAGTCCTGCCGATGTACTAAAAGCTTTTGATGACACCAGGAAACAATGTTTTGCATCTTCGAGAAATGCATCAATCACAATCACACTAGACATTGATGAGGTAAATGATCCATTTCATTTCAGCATCACTCAGGAAACATCTGTGATTGTCAGGGGACCAATTTAGGCTACCGCTTAGACCTGTTCCATCCATCTCAGTCTCCTGTGCCCACTTAATAGTCTCAGCTGAGATCTCAGTGAACCAAGTAGATGCTCAATCTGTGCCAAATAAACCTATTGCGCTCGCTCTCTCCTCCTCTGTGTGCGTGTGTGTCTAACACAGACACTTTACACATACAGACCTACTTTAAATCACATTGCCATCATTAGCAGACAAGTTACGATAAATCATCAGTTTCTAGTGTAATGCAGACCAAACCAGCCACAGACACAAGAGCCTGGGATTAACAGAAATCCTAACGAACATAAATCATAAGCTCGACTAACACCGCATGAAAACACTCTCCAGCATGCTCTTGTGTTTACACTCAAGCTGTCATATGCAAAAAGCACAGCATCACTACGATCATGGGCAGAAATCAGAGCCATGAGGAAATCTCTTTCTCATCCATTCATTCATCCATCCATCCATCCATTCATACATACATAACATGCACAAGTCAGTGAATTCTAGGACCAGATCCTCGACGTGCACGTGGGATGCAGGCAATGACGTAATGCAAGGTGATAGTTGTTCATCATGCTCCAAACTCATTTTTCCCCCTTTGTTTTCACAGGAAGTCTAACTCAAAAATCAAAACAAAACAACTTTGGTACACACACACTATATATAAGAAAGAAGGAAAGAAAGAGTGTCTACAACCTGTGCACTTCTATGAAACAAGGACACAGAAAAACAAGTTAATTCTCAGGAATAACTTTTTTTTTTTTTTTTTAATCCAAAAGGCTGTTTAAGGGATAAAACAGATGCACATGTGGTACAGCACAAGTGTAAAATGTGATTTTATTGAGAAAGCTAGAAATCTTAACTGTCCAAAGTACACCAGGCATTACAGCAAACACAAACACAAACAAGAGTGCTGTAAAGTCTTCAGACTATACCAGCTTTAAAAAAAAAAAAAAAAGTTAAACTAGTTCAGAAGGTGATGTGTTCTACTAAACAGCGCCATTATTTTACTGCAACAGTTGAATGAACTGGCAAAAAGTCAACCAAAACTCACTGCATCTACAATATAAATATATAAAAGAGACAAGACACTAGCTGCGCCGTGCAGGAGCTGGAAAACATCCTGAAAAAACAATCAACTCTGCAAAAGTAACAAGCAAGTTTGACTCACTCCATTATGTTTTTGAGTTTGGGGTGCGTTGCTACAGCAAAGCACAGCGCTTGGTGAAGAGTCGAAGCGGCGACTGAATCAGAAAGCCATGTCTCCTTCGGAGTGGCCAGGACAGAAGTGGAGCTGCTTCTCGCTTTGTTGTGATGGAGTTGATGACTGAGAATAAAGCTTAATTGAGTGAAAGCGTCAACATCATCAGGTCATCCACACCTAGCAACCGGCTGCGTCACGCGCTCATGTGCCGGTCCTGTAGATCCCTCCGCCCAGCTCTCGTCTCGCCATAACAATAAACAACGCCTACATGGTATGGGTTTAAATACTAGATCTATACAAGTCTAAACTCAAAGCATGTGCGCTCGGGTAGCTCTTAAAACCTGGCAGTCTGTCCAGAAGTGACGTCATTCCCAGCAGTGCATGTAGACTCTGTTATACAGGTCTGGTACGGATGGGTTTTCAACTCGACGTTATATCAGGATGTATGGATTTTCAGTGGGACTATTTAACTCGGTGCGGCTGAGGAAGAACACTTTTTGCTACCCAGGAGATACGAGGCTATTGTTGCAGCTTAGTTGCATCAGCGCTGCAATGCTGCGCGCTGATTGGCTGGACCTGCTCAAACCGCCGCGCTGCTATTGGCTAAAGTGCTGCTCTGCGCTTATCTGATTGGCCGGCTCGAGTGGGACGTTTCATCCGACTGGTTTTTACCTCCTCTCCGTGCACATGTTCGACGTAAACATCCCGAGAGTAAATCAGCGAGGAAGTTTGATACTCGTTCGAACTTTTTCACAACTCGGTTTCTTTAATGATTTAGCTCGATGCTGTTCTACCACCAGTCTGGGTGTCGTTTTCTGTGAAGATGTTTACAATCCTTCAGTATTATAGTTCCATCGGATGTTTACTTCGAGAATATTTCATGTTTGTTTCCTTTTTCCTCCCCCCCCCCAAAAAAAAGAAAAAATATATATATATGCTAACAAGTGGAAACTCATTAGCATGTCAGCGTTTCCTAGGTGAGGTGATGGGTTCTGCGCATGCGCGGCCTACTTTAAGTCATTTTAACAGCAAGTAAGAGGCTAGTTTAAAAAAGACACCCGGATTCTGCCTCGACTTAAAAACAATTGACGCTGTTTAACTCCTCAGGCTGTGTCAAATCAGGTCTGCATCCTGTTAAACGTTTTTAATCGCACTTAATAACAAAGAATCAGTCTTTGTTTTTCCAGCCTCAGCAAATCCTAAAGCTGATTGAAGGAGCTACGTCTTCCTGTTGCTATAGCAATAGCGAACACTGCCCCCTATTTTAGACCTGTTTTCTGGTTGCTGTTGCCATGGGATTTGCGATGGGATTTGCTCCCTCTCCCGGCCCGTGTTTCTAACAGCTTTGCCTCTCAACTCTGAGAAGTGTCACTCCCTGAAAAAAACAAAAACACACGTCTTGTTTATCTCTCCCCCTCCACCCAGCTCACGTTTGCAACAAGTACACTTTGATACGTTTAATCTGCCCTTATCCACTATAAATACCTCTCTTTACATATTCTATTGTACATAACAGGAGTTAGATTAGCCCGGCCTTGTGTTGTGTCTATTCAGAAGAACACTAGCCTAAAACAAAGCTGATATCACAGGTTCCAATCCCTGCTCCTGGAGTTCCTGATGAGATCTTTCCCCTGCTTTAACGCAACTCATTCCGCCCTTCCTGAGCTGAAATGGGCGCGTTGGAGCACTCTAAGAAAACATTATTTTATTTATTGCATCACGTCAATAAATAAAACATATAAATACAAGTAGAAAAGGGCGGCACGGTGGTGTAGTGGTTAGCGCTGTCGCTTCACAGCAAGAAGGTCCGGGTTCGAGCCCAGCGGCCGGCGA
>JAODOF010000021.1:16254432-16264734 GCA_027576175.1 Sciades proops | reverse complement strand
TCATTTGTTTAACTGGGTTCTCTTTATCTACTTTTAGGACTTGTGTGAAAATCTGATGATGTTTTAGGTCATATTCAGAAATATAGAAAATTCTAAAGGGTTCACAAACTTTCAAGCACTACTGCAAATGTGGTTTGTTTGTTTTTTTTTAGCTGTAGATGAAATGTCAATGCCAAAATGCCACCTACTGGTTAAAATCATCCTGAACCTTTCAAGGCCGATGCTGACGTCGAGTCAATTGTTTGGTATTTCTCTACATCATGACATTTTTACTTTAAAACAAACAAACAAACACATTACCGCCCATCTCCTCCAGCCCTGCCTTTGAGTGAGCGTGCTTATTTTCAGATACATGCTGATCAAGAGTCATCATTCACAGGAGTTTAGGAGCTCCTCCCACTCCCTCATCACTTTTTAGTATTTTTATTTAGTTAAAATTATGCAGTGGGTGGAGCTATCAGATGCAGCTGATCTTTTCATCCAGTTTGATCCCCGACCCAATTATGTAAACAAATAACGTTTTGGATAAGGGTCGCTCTCGAAATATAGTGACTTTCTGACCAACAAAGTGCTCAAATGTTGAATTTAGTTTTCACATTATTATATTGTATATTTGGATTTAGTATAAATACGCAGGTGATTATAGAAAATCACGTGCTGATTGGTCAAGAAACTCAGACTATTTCTCTATAATCACCTCGAGCGACTCAGCAAAATGGCGGCCGATCGCTTCGTCACCGTAAGTGAGGAAGAATTACAGATTATGAAAGAAAATGCTGCTCCTAAAAGCATTAAAGATCGTCCGAAGTTTGGTCTAAAACTATTCAAAGGTCAGGTGGGATTGGGATTTATTTTATCAATTTCAAAACAAAGTATTTTATGTGACTCAGTGTAGATAAGTGACACGAGGAACAAAAATTCTTTTGAAATGTTTTATATTACTAAAAATGTATTTTAATCTGCTAATTTACATATTTGATTGATCTCAAACTTATGATCACCTTGATACTAAAACGAATAAGGATTATTTTTATTTATTGTTGGGAAACGGCTCTAAAGCAGTACACAACATACACAATATTAAAAAAAGTCTCAATATTGTTTTTATTATTTCAAAACCTTTAAGGTTGTACAATAAAGTGATTTTTTTTTAAAGTCTGGTTTCTTGAAAATATATAAAGTGTTTGTTGAGCAGTAATTTCAGGGACAGGTTTATCATCACGTTCTGAGAGCAACTCATCGCACAAATGATTGATTCAGGAAACAAACAGCTTGTAATTATTTCTATGTTATGAAACGCTCGCAACACGTCTGTGTTTGGGCGAAAATATCAAACAGTGTGATGGAGAGTAATGACGCACTGTTCAGAGCGTTTTGGGGTAAAATGACAGCAGCTTTTAGCCAACAGAGCTGCAGTGTGTAAAATCAAACCCTTACAAAAGAACAAAAAGAGAGAGAGAAAGAGAGAGAGAGAGAATAAACATTAGTGACTGAAAGGTTTTCAGTTTGAGCTGGGTTTAGTTATTGTATCAAACCATGGTGAAAAAAAATAATCTATAAAATCAATTTTGACCAAAAATAAAATTAGGAATGAAGAAATGAAAGGGTCTTTTTTCTTGCTAAAATATGTTTTAGCAATAAAGTAGGTTTAACAATTTCTTTGTAGTAGTTCTATCTATCTATCTATCTATCTATCTATCTATCTATCTATCTATCTATCTATCTATCTATCTATCTATGTAACTTATGTTTTTATATTCCTTGTGTATTATTCAGCTGTTTTTCTTATTTTCTATGCAAAAATGCAGCAGAAGGCTCAGCTCTGATCCACTCCGACCTGCTCTGACGTTCTCTGCTCTCCTCTGGCACCTTCTGACCTGCTCTGTCCTGTTCTGACCCTCTCTGATCTCCTCTGACCCATTCTGATGCCCTCTGACCCACTCTATGATCTCCTCTGACCCTCTTTGACCCTCTCTGTCCTGTTCTGACCCTCTCTGATCTCCTCTGACCCTCTCTGTCCTGTTCTGACCCTCTCTGTCCTGTTCTGACCCTCTCTGATCTCCTCTGACCCATTCTGATGCCCTCTGACCCTCTCTGTCCTGTTCTGACCCTCTCTGATAGCCTCTGACCCACTCTGTCCTGTTCTGACCCTCTCTGATCTCCTCTGACCCACTCTGTCCTGTTCTGACCCTCTCTGATCGCCTCTGACCCTCTCTGATCTCCTCTGACCCTCTCCGATCTGCTCTGTCCCGCTCTGACCCACTCTGACCCGCTCTGTCCTGTTCTGACCCGCTCTGATCCGTTCTGTCCTGTTCTGACCTGCTCTGATGTGCTCTGGACACTCACAACTCATCATCACCACCGTCGTCTTTGTCACATTTCAATCCTGAGAACTGGAGTTAAATCCAAGTGACTCACTAATCAAGATAAACATGCAATTTAACATCAGAGAGAGACAGACAGGCAGAAAGGAAGTGGCAAAGAGAGACAGACAGACAGACAGACAGACATGTAGAAAGAGACAGAAAGAGACAGAAGGAAAGTGGGTTCCCTTGTGAGTCTGGTTCCTCTGAAGGTTTCTTCCTCGTGTTGTCTGAGGGAGTTTTTCCTCATCACCATTGCCTCAGGATCACTCATCAGGGATAAACACATTTATTAGGGATAAAATTAGTTCAGGTGTTTAAAGGCTCTATTTTTCTGTAAAGCTGCTTTCTGGCAGTCTGTTGTTAAAAGCACTGTACAAATAAACTGGCCTGACATGAACAAAAAAAAGTGTGTGTGTGTGTGTGTGAGAGAGAGACAGAGAGAGAGAGAGAGAGAGAGAGAGAGAGCGAGAGAGAGAGGGAGGGACAGTGTCCTGAGGTGTAATTAACGCAGCATGCTGTGCACCCATATGTCCTGTTTGATTAAACACTAAAGCGTGTCATGTGATCAGAGCAAAACCTGAACTTTCTTTTTTTCTCTGCTTTATTTTCACATCATGGCTACATTTTTCTTCTGTTTCTTTTCTTTTCTTCATCTGCACGTGTTAAATCAGTGAAATGCCTTTTCTTTATGATTGTACCATTCACTGAACAGACGCCTCACTGGATGGCAGCTCACCCTGCAACAGGAGACTCATCCACATCATCAGTGTTTCTCAACCACTGGGCCGCAGAACGCCATCTAGTGGGCTGCAGTGGTTTTTTTTTTTTTTTTCAAGTTGAAGCTAATTTTTAGTCCGGTACAATTGCTGGGTTGCAGCCGACATCACAGCAGCCTCATTAGATATGCGAGACATGAAGTGGTGGTCAGCTGAGCTCAGTATTCACAAAGCGTTACTATCGCTGCGGTGCCTTGCTAGTCGTTAAAATGCCCTACGCTCGTTTACTGTTTGATCATGGTCGCCATATTGTAAACTAACACATATATAATATGCGTAATACCCAGATGTTTAAAGGGGTTTCTGTGGATCTTTGTGAATGATTTACCTGGAAGAGAAGAGCAGAGAGGATCGAGAATCGAGCAGCTGTGGTTTGTTTACACGTGATACTAAAACTTATCGCATCCTAGCAATCATTGCAAAGGCATGTACAAAAAAACCAAATATACTGACTTACCCACGCATAAATGATACAGGATTTATCTTGTAGTGTCTTGATCCACAGATCTTTAACCCAGCCACATATTTAAAAAAATTAAAAAATTATGCCTCCACTTTTGGATCTTTAACCCCTTTTGAGTGAGAATGACCTGCATACAGGGTTTGGTTTCTGGTACATCCAGACAGTTTTAAATACAAAACCTACAATTAAAAACAGTTTGTTTTATTGCATTTATTTAATTCCTGGGCTCCCATCTGTAACAGGGAGTGATGTTGTATCCCATTAAAACACTTTACAATAGATTATTAGATTCTAATAGAATACATGAGCCAAAATAATTGGTGATCTTTTTTTAATGGGCCCTGAAGCAGAAAAGATTGAGAACCCCTGCCCTAGAAGAATGCAGTATAGTTGCAGTACTACTGACTGTCCCCAGGTGGCAGTGTATCCTAATTCTTAAATGTCTGTAAGGGACCTGCATCAAGATGTTGTAATTTATCATTTTGCCTTGGGGCAAATATTAAATAATCCTGAATATAAGAAAACTTTTATGTATTATGTGAAAGAATCAATACAGTTTTGTTAATCCATCACTGTTCAAATTATATTTAATGAACCATCCTCAATGCCTTATTTTTGTATTTGCCATATCTTCATTTTTGGCTCACAGCTGCTATTAAAAACAGTAGCCAGCTTCATATCCAGAGTACCACAAAGTGTGACATTTCAGGTCTGTTGGTCAGTAATGACAGAAATATTTATTTTAAGACCGCAGATTATTACTAAAATAGAAAATCTTTATTAGCATATGGGTTGCTAAAACCACAAACCAGACCTATACATATATAATGCATAACCTTTCCTCCCAAAAAGATCAAATTAGCACAAAGGATGCAATTCAAGTTGCCCCACCTCAGAGATGGTGTTCAAACACATGACAAATTAAAGAAAAATCCCAACATAAATTGTGTTGGTAACATGTTGAGCCACCACAAGTTGCTGGCACAGCTTCAGTGTGTCTTGGCATAAATTTTATGAGTCTGTTGGACTGTACTGGAGGGATGAGCAATATTTTTCCAAAAAAAAAAAATTCATTCACTTCCCTTACTGTCTAACATGTTGGTCCAAAATGTTCCATAGGTGTTTGGGTTGAGCACCATTGCTTGTAGAGGCCAAAACATATGATTTACATTATTTTCATACTCATCAAACCATTCAGTTAGCCACCGTGCTGCAAGGATAGAAGATTTGAATGGAAATGTTTCATCACAGGTCAGAAGAACTGTGCACTGACGCTCCGTAAACTTTTTTGTCACCCCTCTGTATACAGACGTGGACAAATTTGTTGGTACCCTTACAGTTCGTTGAAACAATGCTTTATTCCTCCTGAAAAGAAATGAAATTAAAAGCAACTTTCTCATGTATACTTGCATGCCTTTGGTATGTCATAGAATAAAGCAAAAAAAAAAGTGTGAAAAGAAATTATTGTTTATTTTACAAAGATATTCTAAAATAGCCTGGGCAGATTTGTTGGTAGCCCAAGAAAAGATTATAAATAATTGGATTATAGTGATAGTTCAAACTAATTGGTTAACCTTAATTAGTATCACAGGTGTCTTCAATCTTGTAATCAGTCATTCAGTCTATTTAAATGGAGAAAAGTCGTCACTGCCATTTAGTATCGTCATATGCACCACATTGAACATGGACCAGAGAAAGCAATGGAGAGAGTTGTTTGAGGAGATCAGAAAGAAAATGATAGACAAGCATGTTAAAAGCAAAGACGACAAGACCATCTCCAAGCAGCTTGATGTTCCTGTGACTACAGTTGCAAATATTATTAAGAAGTTTAAGTTCCGTGGGACTGTAGCCAACTTTCCTGGACTTCCTGTGACTGCAAGAGGAAAATCCATATCACAGATTGAACAGAAGGATGGTGCCAATGGTAGAAAAAGAGCCAAGGACAACTTCCAAAGAGATAAAAGTGGAACTCCAAGGTCAAGGTACATCAGTGTCTGATTGCACCATCTGTCACTTTTTGAGTGACTGTGAACTCAATGGAAGAAGACACACGAGGACTCCATTGTTGAAAGAAAAACTTAAAAGCAAAAAAGCAAGACTAGAATTTATTAAAATGCATATTGACAAGCCACAATGCTTCTGGGAGCATGTTCTTTGGACAGATGAGACAAAAATCAAGCTTATTGGGAAGTCACATCAGCTCTGTGTCCACTGAAGAAAAAAAATGAAGCTTTCAGAGAAAAGAACACCATACCTACTGTGAAACATAGAGGAGGCTTAGTTATGATTGGGGCTGCTTTGCTGCATCTGGCATGGGGTGCCATGAATCTGTGCAGGGCACAATGAAATCTCAAGATTATCCAGGCATTCTGGAGTGAAATGTACTACCCAGTGTCAGAAAGCTCTGTCTCTGTCACAGGTCATGGGTCCTCCAACAGGATAAAGACCCAAAACACACAGCGAAAAGCACCCAAGAATGGCGGAGAACAAAACATTGGACTATTCTGAAGTGGCCTTCTATGAATTCTTTCGAACATCTCTGGAAAGAGCTGAAACATGCAGTGTGGAGAAGGCACCCTTCAAACCTGAGACAGCTGGAGCAGTTTGCTTTGGAAGAGTGGGCCAAACTACCTGTTGGCAGGTACAGAAGTCTCACTGAGAGTTACAGAGATCACTTGTTAGCAATGATTTCTGCTAAAGATTGTGCAACAAAATATTAAGGGTACCATCATTTTCGTCCATACCATTTTAATTTGGTATATTGTGTAAAATATTCAGTTGAATCAAAAGCAAAGTCTGATTTATGTTAAATATTACATTACATTACATTACATGGCATTTAGCAGACATTTTTATCCAGAGTGATGTACAAGTAGTGCAAGAGTCAGGTACAAGAAGTGCTGAACTTCTAGACAAGAAAGTTCTATTGCCAACTGAACAAGTGACAGAATAACACTTGGTGTAATATTCTATTGAAGTAACAATACTCAGCAAACACCCAAGGAAACAAGCCAACCAGACAAATGAACTGACAAAGTACAACTAAATAAAGAAAAATAAAACTCCACTGGCAAACCCCAGGCTAGACAGTACATAGCCTGGGTTGGTCAAGACCGATACACAGTTACACAGTGGGCAGGGAAGAAGGGGAGAGGTGCAGCCTGAAGAGGTGAGTCTTCAGTCTATGCTTGAAGGTGGTCAGGGAGTTGGCAATTCTGACCTCAATGGGAAAGTCATTCCACCAACGAGGAGCCAAGACAGACAGCAGTCTTGAGTGGGCTGAGCAGGAGCAGAGAGGAGGAGGGGCTAAGCATCCAGGAGGAGTGGAGTGTAGGGATCTGGCTGGCGTGTCGGGGTGGATCAGACTCTGGAGGTATGCTGGCCCTAATCCCTTGACAGCCTGATAAACTAGCACCAATGTCTTAAATTTGATGCAAGCTACAATAGGTAGCCAGTGCAGGTCACCAAGCAGTAGGGTAACATAGGAAGAATGGGGGAGGTTGTAGACCCCCCCCCAAGTCTACAACCTCCCCCATTCTTCCTATGTTACCCCTCTGCTTGCATTCTGGATGAGCTGTAGGGGTCTGATGGCAGATGCTGGAAGGCCAGCAAGGAAGTTGCAGTAGTCCAAGTGGGAGAGGATCAGTGCTTGGACTGGTAGTGCTTGGACCAGAAGCTGTGTTGAGTAGGTGGTGAGGAAAGGGTGGATCCTTTGGATGTTGTAAAGGAGAAATCTACACGTCCGGGTCACTGCAGTGATGTTCACTGAGGAGAAGAGTCTGTCATTGAACATGACCCCTAGGTTCTTCACATTGGGTGAAGGTGACCTAGAGATGTCCCCCAGGGAGATGACTATGTCCAGGGGTGGAGAGGATGGAGCGGGAATGTAGATGACCTCTATCTTGCCTGGGTTGAGCTTCAGGTGATTGTCCATCCAGCTCTGGATGTCACGCAGGCAAGCGGAGATGCAAGTGGAGATCTGTGTGTCAGAAGGAGGAAAAGAGAGAAACAATTGGGTGTCATCAGCATACCAATGGTAGGATAGACCAAGAGCAGAGATAATCAGGCCGAGAGACTGGGTGTAGAGGGAGAATAGAAGCGGACCAAGGACTGAACCTTGAAGGACACCGGTTGTAAATGGGCATGGTGCTGATACAGTACCAGACCAGGTAACCTGGAAAGAGTGACTGGAGAGGTAGGACTTGAATCAGTCTAAGGCTGTCCTGCAGTTCCCAGAGCTGATCGGGATGACAGGAGAATGGGGTGATCAACAGTGTCAAATGCAGCACAAAGGTCAAGGAGAATCAAGACAGAGGAGAGGGAGGTGGCACATGCTGCATGAAGTGCCTCACTGACGGAAAAAAGTGCAGTCTCAATTGAGTGTCCAGCTCCAAAGCCAGACTGTTGAAGATCCAGGAGGTTGTTCCAAGAGAGAAAAGAGGAAGGTTGGTTAGCAACAGCATGTTCAAGCATCTTTGATAGAAAGGGGAAAAAGAGAAACCAGGTGGTAGTTCTGGATGACAGAAGGGCCTAGGGTGGGTTTTTTTCAGCAGAGGAATGATGTGAGCCCATTTGAATCTGGAGGGAAAGTACCCAGAGGACAAGGAGGAATTGACAAGGGAGATGATAAATGGAAGGATGTCAGGAATGATAGGCTGAAGGAGAGATGAAGGGATAGGATCAAGGGCACAGGTGGTAGGATGGTGAGAGAGCAGGAGCTGGGAGACATCAGAAGTGGAAAGAGGGAAAAGGAAGAGACAGGGAGGGGATACAAGGGTGGTGAAGGAGTTGTGGATGGCCATGATCTCAAAAAAAGACTGCAAAGTCCTCTACAGTGATGGAAGACTGAGGTGCAGCTGGTGGAGAGTTAAAGAGAGAAGAGAAAACAGTTGATGAGAGTTGGAGCTGGAGGTATGAATTTTGGAGTGATAAAACTTGATTTGAGTGAAGCTGTGAACTTGGCAAGGAGGGACTGGTAGTGAGACAGTTCGGCTGGGGCCCTGGATTTTCTCAACTTCCTCTCTACTGCTCGTAGACTGCTTCTGTTGGAGCAAAGTGTTTCAGACATCCAGGGACTAGGAGGGGAAGATCTTGCTGGCCTGCAGGCAAGAGGAGATAATGTGTCAAGTGATGAGGAGAGAGAAGAGAGCAGAGAAGATGCAGCGGATTCAGTGGGGAGATTGGAGGAGTCAAGGGGGGGAGGGAAGCAGTGACAGAAGAGGCAAGAGAGGAGGGAGAGAGGGAGCAGAGGCTACGATGGACTGTACCAGTGGGGGGAGGATGGGTGGTGAGGAAGAGGGNNNAAAATGAAATGAAGTGGTTGTCAGACAGATAGAGAGGGGTAACTCTGAGATGTGAGTTAGAGCAGTTTCTGAGGAAGACCAGGTCTAGAAGGTTGCCAGCTTTATGGGTTGGAGGTGAGTTCAGCAGAGAGAGCTCAAAGGAATGGAGTTGTGGAAGGAAGGCAGCAGAGTGGGAAGCTTATATGTGAAGTTTGAAGTCTCCCAGGAGCATCAATGGGGTGCCATCTTCTGGGAAGGAGCTGAGTAGGATGTCCAGTTCATCAAAGAAACCTCTCACAGGATGATAAACAACAATTACAAACAGGTTAACAGGAGAAGAGACTGAAACAAAGTGAAATTCAAAGGAAGAAATGGAGAGGTGGAAGAGTGGAAGAGGCAAGAACTTCCACAACTAAGAGATCAACAAACCAGTGCCGCCACCACGACGACTATGGGTGAGATAGGTGAGGGATGTGAGAGAAGGAGAAGGAGGTGGAAAGGGCTACAGGTATTATGGTGTTGTCAGGTGAAATCCAGGTCTCGATCAATGCAAGGATATGGAGGGACAAGAGGGAGGCATAGGCAGAGATTAAGTCAACCTTCTGTGTGGCAGATTGGCAGTTCCATAATCCAGCAGTGATCCAGAAGGTGCCGGTGGAGGTAGCTGAAGGGTAGATGAAGTTGGAGAGGCATCATCCTCATGGGGGGCCATGGAAACAGAAGCGCCTTTTGTGGGTGAGAACACAAACAGGAATGGTGTAGAGACACATAATGAACAGATTATGGGAGTGGTAGAAGAGGAGGAGAGATTTTGGGAAGGAGCTTTGCTCAAAACCACACTAAAAGCCCTGATAATTAGCAAATGAAAAACAGCTGATTGCTTGCAGAATCGAAACTGATGGGCGAATTCCATCTAGTAGCTAAACATAAAATAAGCAATGATGGATGTCATTAACTTTTGTCAGTTTCAAGTTATTTCAGAGATAGTTATGGTTTTTTTTTTTTGTTTTTTTGTGGAAGGGCACCAACAAATTTGTCCACATCTTTATATCTAACTGCATGGACAATGAGCATATGCTCAGGACTGACGCTGATATTAAGTGAAAGTCATGACATCTGAGGACCTACTTCAATGTAGCATTAATGTAAAACTTTGTCAGAGACTAATTAATTCCTGAACATGAACAGGTTTAAACTCTATACATCCTTATGAATTATGGAAAAATTAATCTAGCTTCTTGGAAAACTTTTTTTTCCCTGATTGCAGGAAGTGCTAGGAAAATAATATTGAGAAATTTTACCATACAAGGGTAAAATTTTACCATGTAGGTAGCTAAAAATGTCTCATCTCATCTCATTATCTGTAGCTGCTTTATCCTGTTCTACAGGGTTGCAGGCAAGCTGGAGCCTATCCC
>JAODOF010000021.1:15308595-15319399 GCA_027576175.1 Sciades proops | reverse complement strand
CAGCTGGGATAGGCTCCAGCTTGCCTGCGACCCTGTAGAACAGGATAAAGTGGCTACAGATGATGAGATGAGATGAGACTTGGACTTGAATGTTGGGGACTCAAGACTGGACTCGGATTCCAGGTTTAGTGACTCGACTACAACACTGGCCCTAAAAAAAGTACACAGAGTTACCTTGAAGTCGAATAATGAGCCATAGGGGGTACATTAGTGTAGATTGTACCTTGGGGGACAGAAATGGACTCCTACTGTACCCCTGTTTCTAACAGTGTACGGCTATTCAATTGAGATTATACTTGAGCAGTATACGTTACCGGTCCAAAGTTTGGACACACCTTCTAATTCAATGATTTTATTTATTTGTTTGTTTGTTGAGCAGGTCTTGACGTAATATGGATTACTATGGTTATGGAATAGGGCTATTTACTGTATTTCTTTTTTTTATTATTTACTATTTGCATTAAGAAATAATCAATCATAAATCAGTTATTATTAAAAAGGACAAACAACATGGGTGTAAAAATTACGTGTTCAACTGATGTGTAAATAGTTTAAGAGGCGAGCAAAGTGAACAGGTTTCACGATCATTCCAAATTAGTGGTAAGCCTGATCCAAATTACGACAGAGATTCATCAGAAAATTATTTACATTTCGGTCTGAGGTTAATAAATTGAATCATGTCCTAACCTTTTTGTCATCATATCCGCTTCAGTGGTGTTCAGATCCGAGAGTTTGCCTCCTGAGTACTTTTATTTAACTGCTGATTTTTTTTTTCCCTCCAACCTTTTCAATTTATATTAACAAAATTATAACAGAAGGTAAATATAGATGTGTGTGATTAATGAAAAATGTCCACTTTTGAGATTATGCACCTTCACGTCACAACAGCTGTACAAACCCTGACTTTAGCTGTTGATTACACAGCTGAACTAATTATCTGACGTGTGTGTAGTATTTGTGGGGGGTTTTCTCCTTTTTGTCCTTTTTTCTTGTACTTTTTTTTTTTGGCCAGGCTCCTTCCTGCTGATTGGTAAACCACCCTTCAAGCGTTAATCACTGGTGAATTCTAATATTTGTTCATGGATTTCCATAATCACTTCCAATCACTTGGAAGCCGCTATGAACTTGGAGTGCTCCATTAAGGCTAGATTTGGATGAGGGGGATTTGGCCTGACTACAGCATACAAAGGCTCATTTGTTTGATTAATACGGAGATTCAAAGAAGTCGGCCTGATTATGTCTCCACTCGAAAGTCTCGCACAACCAACTCCATAAATAAGTGATTGGTGGGTTTATTCCATGGCAGATGTAAGAAAAGGAAGAAAAATAGGAGCTCCGTGGGATCCCTCCTTCTTGGAGACCATTTGAAAACCAGTGACATGTACTATACTGTTGTTTCCTACATGTTTGTTCATCAGTCTCTCTTTCTCTCTCTCTCTCTTTTTTCCAGGCAATGAAAGTGGTATCAAAGAAAAAGCTGATGAAACAGTGTGGATTTCCACGTATGTTTTCCTGATTAACCTCTGTCTTTGGTCTGAACTCATTCGTGTGTGTGTGTGTGTGTATATATAGTACTTAAAGGTGCTGACTGCAAATTGATCTGAAACTTTAAAATGTTTTATTGTGCATGGCATTTTCCTGTCTCGCAAGAACAATATCATGCGGACAAGATGTGATCATTTTAATGTGCTGAGGAAGTGCAGTCTCCATTCTGGGACTGTTTTCCTCTCTGTCGAGGTGAACAGTATAGCCCAAGCGAACTATCTGAACACAAGGAGCTTGAACTAATTGGCATAATTATGGAACTGTGTCACACTAAGATGGCGACGCACAGAAAACATCGTAACTCTGCATCGACCTCGGAGAGTTTTGAGTCTCAGGGAATTGTAATTTGTGGTTGACCTTCGCGAATAGATCCGTGAAACAAAAGACGAAGATAGCTTTTCTTTGTTATTGCTTTTGTGTTATCGTTTCTTTGTCTGTAAGATCAAAACGTTCAGTGTATAACTCTGTACTCGGTACCGTGGAGTCAAGCGCATGCATTTTAAAGGTAAGATAGCTAAGCGCTAGCTAGAATGATTTAGCTATCTGTCCAGAAAAATGACATGCCATCTAACCTTGCTCTATCTTGTAGTTACACTCACTAGGCAGGTTTTCCTTTTCTTCTCCGTTGGCTTTTAGCTGGTGGGAGAGCCGAGTCTGCCATGTTTGCTCACACCGACTTGTTTTGGTTAAAAGTAGGTCAAATACTCCCCACGGTGGTCACATGATATTGTTCACTTGCTTCGGCAATCTTTGGAATCGTAAAATGCGGGATGCGTTTTATCTCAGTAAAACAGTGACGTATAGGATACACGGTGTGTGCAGCAGCGAAACATCTCGAAACTCCATAAGCAATAGAAGCAGAACATTTTGCCCAGAATTCAACTTTGCAGTCAGAACCTTTAAGAGTATGTTGTTAATTTTCCCACAGTATCGCATTACAATCAATATTATATACATACAGCAGGGGTGTCTCAGTTAATTAAAAATTGCCATTAGCAAATTTAATTAAACAATATGTTTAAATAGTTATTATTAAACAATGTATTTAAATGGATTCAAATATTAATACAGACTGTCTACAAGTTTACCCCAAAGATTTTTTTCCCCCAGAGTCAGCCAAGCAAAAAAAAAAAAAGTGCGTGAATTTATTTTATTTTATTTTTTTATTTAGTTTAAGACTTTCAATTTAATTTTAGTACTGAATAATTTTTCTTTTCAATTTTTTATCCCCCGCTGGCCGAAAGGCCCAAAGGGGGATTATGTCGTGGCGATGTCCATCCGTCTGTCCGTCCGTCCGTCCCGGGAAAAGTACTCACCTTCAGAAATCAATTCTTCTCACAATTTTTGGAGGAATTTCACAAAACTTGACAGGATTCTTTGGTATATGTCCATAATACGCATATTACAATTTCGTTCACTTCAGTTGCATTTTACCAGAGTTACAGCCCTTGATTACCAAACTTGTACTTTGACAAAGTCATGAAGGTGTATTAAACACTTATAGCACAGATATAATTGCCAGCGGGGGATATTGTGCTCTCAGAGCACTCTTGTTTTATAATGAAGTCTTTGGAGTAAACTGGCAGACAGCCTTTTGCACATTCAGTTGTTGTTGTTCCGGTTAATTCAGATTATTACCTCCAGTCCTGTACAAAAGTCTTAGGCACATGTAAAGAAATGCTGTAGACCAAAAATGGCTTAAAAATAATGAAATTAAATTTTTCAATGTTAAAAAAACTACTGTAAACAGCAGTAGGCCACAGTAAACGAAACAAAGTCACTATTTGGTGTGAGATGACCCTTTGCTTTAAAAAAAAATAAAAAATAGTCTCCGGTCCAGTGAGTGCAGTTTTATGCGGAAATGAGCTGTAGGTTTTACTGAGCATCTTCCAGAACCAGACACAGTTCTTCTGGACTCTTTGACTGTCACACTCGCATCTTCATTTCGCATCAAAACCCAGCAGCCTTCATTATGTTTTCTTTTTTAATCTGAAAAGTGCTCTCTTATGTAATACGCTGCTTAGATACAAACTTTTTTTTCTCTGTAACATTTAATTTTGTGCTGGAAAACGAACGCTCGGACTCTAAAATGTTTTTGTACCGGCTCGATAATGTACAAGTCATAAAATAGAAATCTATAGTAAAGCTTGTATAGGGAAAAAAAAACAGGGTGCCTAAGACTTTTTTTTTTGTACAGTACTGTATGTGTGGGGAAACACTGTTCCTTGTAGATGTGTTTATCTTGGCAGATTAGCCCTGATTACGATCAAGCTGGCTAATTTTTGCTGTTATATTGTGCAGCCCAGTAGCTGTATTTGCTGCGTGTTAGCACTCAGATTCCCAGGCTGTTGTGTGAGCTGAAAATAACTAAATTATGTGCGGATAGTTTACACGTAAATTTTCATCTTGGTACAAATAGTAATAATTAGAAAACAGCTCACTCACTGCATGCCAGAAATAATTGATGTCAAACTGCGTATGTTTAACCATGCTGGTGCTCTGTGTGCAGGTCGTCCTCCTCCTCGAGGCCCTAAAGCAGCTTTGGGAGAACAGCCGAAAGTACTTGGGCCCCTTGAGAGGGTTTATCAAGAGATCGCCATCCTAAAGAAGCTGGATCACCTGAATATAGTCAAACTGGTAGAGGCAAGTCAAAGCTTTATAAAATCATTTTGGGAAAGAAGTGATCGTCAAAAGGTGCATCTTTGTGCACCGCTTTGTTTTTAAATGAACGAATGACAGTGTGTCGTCTGAATCAGTTGGTTATTGAACTAGGAAATCTTCAGCGCAATAAATCGAGTCTTGAATGTGGAATAGAAAACTGTAAAAGAGGGAAAGAGGCTCTGTCGTGTCCGAGTACCCAATCGCATGCAATTTAACTTTAAAGCGCGACGGCCTTTCGATTTCATAAAATCTGTGAAATTTAGTTCCCTCTGAAATTTGCTCGTTGTGTTATGTTTATTTCTGTAATATCTCACAAAATATCAGGTCATTCTGTGACCGGGAAGTTATTTAATTTGAGGGGATTGAAACAAATAATGTGCACGAAATCGCTGGCTTTGCACAGTCAAGCAGACAGAGGACGTCCGTGTGCGCATGCGCAGGTTTAACTACTTCTTTTGGGTTTTACAGCAGCTGGCATCCACAGTGTCGCATTACTGCCATCTACAGGTTTACCTTTGACCGTGCACTGACGGTTACATCATCCTGTCGCTAAACAAACAGCTGATCACACCGAGGTGCTCGCTGAGCGCCAATATTTATTTACTAGTTCGGTCCTGCGTTTCCATTCCTTCGCAACATAACGTCTTTTCTTCTCACTTTCCGTTACTGTAGCTGGTCTTTCACGTTTAATTCGCACACTCACGTCTTCCATTTTTCTCTCCCGCTTCAAATTTGTATCCCACAATGCCTTGCGCGAACGGGGAAAGCCCACCACGTGGTGCATGACGTAGTATCTTGAATTGGGTCATGGAGAAGCAGCAAAAATAGTGGAGAATTTAGGGTCATGTGGCCCTAAATTCATTAATTGTTCCATTTTAAAAAAATAAAATAAAATTGGAGTCTGTGATTCGAATTCAGTAGCTTTCAGTCCACTGAACAAAAATAATTGGGTGTCGGGAAACATTTTTTATGACCTACACTTGAAAAATCTGAAAGGCAGTCTAGCTTTAAAGAGTGAAGGTGAAAAAGAGAGGAAAGTGACATCCCCTGTTCTTGTACTAGTTAGTAATAGGTATGTGTATAACTGTGTTGGTTTGAAGCTTCAATAATAATTATAGGTACAATGTGAAGAAGGAATAAACCTTCTCCGCCGGGAATGTGGTTTGTTTTTATTCATCTTCTTTTATTCACTCGTCTTCCTTGTGCATATAATCTAGTTTGTCAAGTTCTAGGTCATACTGAGTGTGTCTTTGACATTGATATGAACACCAGTGGAGCACGGCAGGGCTTCTGGGAGTTTCTGATCCACATACCATTTTCTTTTTCAGGTGCTGGACGACCCAGCCGAGGACAATCTGCACATGGGTACGAATAATGATCTTCAGCTATAAAACTGTCATCATTCACATGACTTAGCTTTCACACAACTCACAAAGCAATGAAGCCTTGAATTTGTCACTGTTTCAGGATATATGAGGCCTGAAATGGGGCTTAAAAGTCACTTTTTAACGTTGGTTCCTATTTATTGTTTCCGACTGATGGTATTTGGGTTTGAGTTACAGCAGTGCCATGAGCCATGCATAACTCGTATTGCAGGGAGATATCTGTAATCTAATAATTTCCCAAAACGCAGCACACAAGATGGAATGGAGAACTCCGTAGTCTGACAATGTGACTCACGGAAAATGATACGATTAGCTGATGATGAGTTGCAGTTGCCTTGTTATGGAGTGCATATTCATGATGCATTTACACCAGTGGAAAAAAGACAAAGCTGCCGCGATGTAAACGATATCACAGTGCTATTGAATTCTTCATACTGATTGGTCAGAAGGTGTTCATTCATGTTTTTTTTTTTTTTTTCCCTGACTATAGTACCAACTTTAAGACTCCATATAATCTATATACATAATAAACCGCTTAAAATATTATTTCACAAAATAAACCCATATGTTCATCTATATGGTGAAACTTTCTGTAAGAAGACCTTTATTTAACATTAATGGAAGGGGTCTCTAATGTCAGTGCTTTGTAACAGTCAGCAAGTTTTACACCACAGGACAGAGGGCTTTGCGCTTTCTGGTTTCTTGCTAACGTTCCCTGGTGAGGGAACGACTGTCCGTCGCTTCTGTAATGTAATGTAACGTACCGTAACCTGCGCATTCCACAACATTTAATGCATCTGTAAATAATTAAAAAGCATGACGTTGGAAATTTGCTGTGGTATAAGAGGAATAAAACATTTTGGGACATTTATTCCACCACCCCAGAGTTGGTTATTTTCCAACAACCCCAATTCCAAAAAAGTTGGGGTGCTGTGTAAAACGCAAATAAAAACAGAATACAATGGTTTGCAAATCCTTTTCAACTTGTATTCAATTGAATGCAGTACGAGGACAAGATATTTAATGTTCAAACTAATAAACTTTTATTGTTTTATTTGTTTTTTTGTTTTTTTTTGGTAAATATACACTCATTCTGAATTTGATGGCTGCAACACGTTCCAAAACAGTTGGGGCAGGACCATGTTTACCACTATTGCATCACCATTTCTTTAAACAACACTCAATAAGTGTTTGGGAACCGAGGACACTAATTTTTTGAGGTTTAGAATATGAAAGTCTTTCCCATTCTTGCTTAAATATGCTTATTTTATGCTTCATAATGTGCCACACATTTTCAGTGGGAGGCAGGCAGGCCAGTTTAGCACCTACACTCTTTTACTATGAAGCCACATTGTTGTAATGTGCAGTATGTGGCATGGCGTTGTCTTGCTGGAGCAAGCAGGGACGTCTCTGAAAAAGACGTTGTCTGGATGGCAGAATATGTTGCTCCAAAACCTGTACCTTTCAGCCTTAATGGTGCCTTCACAGATGTGCAAATTACCCATGTCATGGGTTACTATCACACACCCCCACACCAGATGCTGGCTTTTGAACTTTGTGCTGGTAGCAATCTGGATAGTCCTGTTCTTCTTTAGCCCGGAGGACACAATGTCCATGATTTCCAAAAGCAATTCAAAATGTGGACTCATCAGACCACAGCACAGTTTTCTACGTTGCGTCAGTCCATCTCGGATGAGCTCAGGCCCAGAGTATTTGGTGGCATTTCTGGATGTTGTTGCTCTATGGCTTTCACTTTGCATGACGAAACTGTTTGCTGATAACAGATTTCCGAATTGTTCCCAGGCCCATGTAGTAATATCCTTTATACAATCATATTGGTTTTTAATTCACTGCTGCTTGAGGGATCAAAGGTCATGGGCATTCAGTGTCTGTTTTCGGCCTTGCCCCTTACATGCAGAGATTTGTCTGGATTCTGTGAGCCGTTTGATATTATGGATTGTCGAAGGTGAGATCCCTAAATTCCTTGCAATTGTAAAATCAGAAACATTTTTCTTAAACTGTTGGCCTATTTACCAATGTAGTTTTTCATAGAGTGGTTGACCTCGTCCCATCCTTGCTTGTCTGAGGCCAAAGGCTTGACTGAGCCTTTCCAATTACCAGTTAACCTGTTTACCCGTTAACCTGTCCAAAACGGGTGTTTTAAGTATTCCGCAACTTTCCCAGTCTTTTGTTGTCCCTGTCCCACCTTTTTTGGAACGTGTTGCAGGGATCAGATTCAGAATGAGTGTATATTTTTACCAAAAAAAAAAAATAAAGTTTTTTAGTTTGAACATTAAATATTGTGTCCTTCTATTATATTAAATTCATCATATGCCAAAAAGAATTTGTAAATCACTGCATTCTGTTTGTTTGTTTTACACAGTGTCCCAACTTTTGGGATTGTAGAACAGCAGTGGTTTTTTTTTTTTAATTCCTTACCATTGATTTGTTAGAAAGCATGGACAGTGTGGCTAAATTCTATAGAAATGAAGCCAAAATACCTTCACCATGTTGTCAAATTTGGAGCCAGTCTGTGCAGTAGAGACGAGAGCCGAAATCAGAGGCCTCTACTCCTTTGGCAGGCCCGCCCCCTTTTCCCAATATACAGTGGTAGAAATGATCAGATAAACATGGGCACGTTGTCAAATTCTTTTTATTACATCTATCCAGAGAGCTTAAATAGTTTCAGCTGGAGATATTTCATTAATTTGGGTCTCCAGAACTACATTTATTGCATGAGCGAGAGATTCACTGGGATTGATATGATTCGATGTTAACCATTCATTGCTGGTGAGTTAATAACCCGTTACACATGACTATATCAAGCGCACTGTAAACTAACCTACTTATAAAATCCCTCCTAATATTATTGGTAGTGTACGTGTTCACTGACGAACAAATTTCAGTGGCTGGCTGGCTGGCTTGATGTTGTTAATACTGAAATAATATTGCTATACGGCTAGGTAGCAATATACCTTTTCCTATTAAACCTCTTGATATTTCAAACGTTTTAATAGAATTGGCGAACAGTTTGGATTTGTACATGTGTCCAGAATAGTTCAAATAAGTAGGTATATGTAATGAACAGACAGGGCGCGATGCAGGTGCTACAGCCCGTCTGTTCCAGCCAAGCCTGTCAATCACTTCACTCCCACGCCTTCTTCCAATATAGTAGAATAATGTTTCAAAAACTAATTTCTGAGGAAATAAAAAAAAAAAAGTCCAGATATCAGCATGGGGAAAACTGTTTGAATTAGACACTGTAGATGGAAAGACGGTTCAGGTGAGAAAAGTGACATAGAAAATAGGCTATTTTGTCATTGAAACACATGGCTACACATTATACTGCAACGAGCCAGTAGGGGTGCTAGACCCATGGTGGCTTCACTTTTTATCCCTCACTGGCCAAAAGGCCCGAAGGGCGATTATGTTGTGGCGATGTCCGTCCGTCTGTCTTTCCATCCCAAGAAAGGGTGCTCGCCTTCTGAAATCAACTCCTCTCACAGTTTTTGGAGGAATTTTACCAAACTTGGTAAAAGGCGTTGTTGTACGTCGATAGTACGCATATTGTAATTTTGTTAAATACGGTCACATTTTACCAGAGTTACAGCCCTTGATTAACAACATTATTATCCACCGCTGGCTGAAAGGCCTGAAGGGGGATTATGTCATAGCGATATCCATCCATCTGTCCGTCCGTCCCTGAAAGAGTACTCACCTTCTGAAATCAGCTCCTCTCACGATTTTTGGAGGAATTTCACGAAACTTGACAGGATTCTTTGTCATTAATACGCATATTGCAATTTCTTTCAGTTGCATTTTACCAGAGTTACAGCCCTTGATTACCAGACTTGTACTTTGACAATTTCATGAGGGCGTATTAAGCACTTATAGCATAGATTATAATTGCCAGCGGGGGATATTGTGCTCTCAGAGCACTCTTGTTAGAGATGATGCGCTGTCCATGTTTTCTACAGTTGATGCTCCTTACTTTTGACTACTTTCTATATTTATTTGATTGGAAGTAACTTTTAATCAAAGCAACTAATAAGTAAAGCACAATACAAGCTGAGCAGTAGAGGGTTAAGGGTCTTGCTTTCGGTTCTAAGCGTGACTCTGGTAGATTTGAGATTTAAACTCCAATGTCTTAAGTTACTAGGACATAACCATAAAAGTTTCATGAACATCAACAAATCCACATATCTCACTCTTGTATCTACAGACACAGAACAAACCAGTGAACTACCAAGACCAAGAGAAATAAGGAAAATGTACAATATATGGGGTTTAAGAATTTGCTTAGCTGATTCTCTCTCTCTCTCTCTCTCTCTCTCTCTCTCTCTCTCTCTCTCTCTGCAGTGTTTGAGCTAATGCAGAAAGGGTGAGTACTCTGTGCCTCCTCTCCTCTCTAGTAATTTAAGTCTTGACGTGTTTCTCTTTCAATCACTCCATCCCTCCATTTGTGTCTGTCCTCTCTGCCATATTTGTCATTACTCAGCTCAGTCCTTCTGCCTCTATTTTCCTTTCTGCTCCCCGAGACATATATTTTTATTTGATTGTTCTTGGCATTGACTATCTTTCCAACCTTTCCAACACATTTTGTCTATATGGATCTGGAGTGATTGACACTTGACAGCTCTTTTGAAATCTCTGATATTGACTGACAGTCCTGGAAGCTCCACCCCTTCATGTCAAATGAGTAATTTTTTTTTCCAGATGGTCTCATCTGAACTTGAGTTTCTGGCTTGAAAGATACAAAAGTGATGGTGTTGAATGTTTGACTTGGTGAACTTGAGACAGTCAACATCAGTTAATTATCCCCCCGCCCAAACAAAATTTGGTGGGGGATATAGAAACGGCGTCCGTCTAGTCATGTTTTCATTTCCGGGCCATATCTTTAAAACTACTGAAGATATCTTCATGAAACTTTGTATACATATCAATCAACATGTGGCCTGGTGCTGTTTGCCATTTTGGATTTTTGGGAAAAAAGTATTTTTCAAATTTTTACATAAAAAATAGATTTTTACTTAGTTTCTCAGAGCAATGTTCGTTTCCAGAGCATATATCCAAAATTATTCATGATATGGATTTGAAACTTGGTATACATGTTAACAAGGTGATGTAGATGTGGCTTTTCATACTAAGAAATTTGAGAAATGTTAATTTTTCATGTTTCCATGGAAACGATTTCAGACTTAGCCTCTCAGGTT
>JAODOF010000021.1:15225136-15235211 GCA_027576175.1 Sciades proops | reverse complement strand
TTTGCACTACGGCAGCTGTTTAGACCACCAGCTATTTCACTTCTGGTAAAACCGCTAAGAAAAGTCACGTGACTGAAACCCAGCAATACTGACCGAAGGTACTTCACAGCTTTAACATCACAAAAGGTGGATTCCACATAACCGTAGCTAAGAGACATGAATCCTCACACCTTTTGGTGCTTCCAGAGACAGAAAGTCTACAGAATCCTAACACATTCTGAGGCTCCAAACTGCAAGCTAGAGACAAAATTCTCTCATGATTTCAGGGAATCTTATGGAATGTTGAGATATTTTGTTGTCCGTACACAGCCTACTGAATATACATCACATTTTCCTTAAAGGTAGCAAGCGTAAGTCATTTATTTATTTATTTTTCATAAGGAGAGTGCAAAGTACTGTTTGAGAAACTGAATGATTGGCAGGTTTTAGTTGATGCTAAATTTCATGCAGAAAGAGTCAGGTCGTCTAACTGATCCATTTACATGATGTGGAAGATTTCAAGCAAATAGGGAAGCTTTGTATTCCTGCAGTTTGGGAGCCTGGAGAGTCGGTGGTTGTCGCTGTTTGATAGCATTTCATTAGCACATAACCATGTTCATGTTTAATGTTAGCGTAATGTAATTTTTAAAATGGTTGAAGTGAAAATTTATCATTTACACGTCATGTTAATTTGAAATACAAAACCAGATTTATGAACATGTTAATATTGGCTGTCTCATTGAGAAATTGGGGCTGTTCCCAACTCTGAGTTTAACGTAAATGCTGCGTTCTGCGACAGCAAATCTATAAAACTCTCTTACATCAGGATGAAGGTTCACTTCCTGCCATCCTGTTTGCTTCCTCTGTGACCCTCTTTGCCTCACTCTGTCTCTCTCCGCTGCAGGGACTCGTGGCCGTTTCGTCCCTCACTTAAACTCCACCCTTCTTTAAGGTAAAGGTTTGTTGTTAGCAGATGATGCTCTTAGCTGTGGGTTTTGATGCTTGGATGTCCCTGTTGTCCATCGTGTCCAGTGTGTGACCTTCATTCCCCAGTTTATCCATATGTTCATTGCTGTCAGATGGGAAAACCCAAACTAGAGCTCATGTTTGTGTGCATTTTTCCTTTAAAAAAAGATGTTGTGTCTGATTGTGATCGTTATTGTCTGGCTCAGAGTGATGTTTGTCTGTGCTCATGATGTCATCTCTTCATTGTCCAAGCTTTTATTTACACATAAAGGTGTCTCACTTAAAAAGACGCAGATTGTGGTTGTTCATTATTGTAACTTAGATGACGATCAGAACATATTTGGACCATAAACGTAGCTAATTCCAAAGGGTTCGCTTACTTTTATTTGTCACTGTATATAAAACCACAGCTCACCTTGTGCATGGCGAAAAAAAATCATCTTGTATGATAGCGGATCCCTGTTTGTAGGCAGTCCTGCACATTTCATCAAAAAAGTGCTGTTCTTCAACAATATCAATTATAAACGCACCATGAACCTAGTGCGCACCATTTTGCAAGCCCACATGCACAAAGATTACTTAAAGTTTACTTTAAGCAAGCAATCTAATCCAAGTCTGTTTTTGTGTCTTTCAGAAAAGGTAGCAGTGGTGAAGCTGGACGAGAGGTGGAGCTTGAGGACCTGCACGAAGATGAACCGCCTTCTTCTGATGATCACTCATAAGTGTATGCACTTACCCTGCCATAAGCTCCGCCCTTTACTTATTCCTATTGTAGAGGCAGACTCGAATCGTACTTCTCACATCAACACAACCTTCATAAAAGCTAAAGAAACACCACAATTTGCAAGCTGTTCGACCATATACTTACTCCTAACTGCTTTCTAATTCTGTAATGAAGTGTCTTATTCCAAAGCCTTTCGACGCTGGTGGTTTGACTGGATCTACCCTACGTGTAATTGACGCATCGATCCTACCTTTTTTCTGGATACTCCTCCTCCTCCTTTTGCCACTCTCCCTGCCAACTGCAATGCTGTACAGAGGAAACCTCTTGTATGGAGAGAACTCCAGGGTATGAAGAAACCTTCAAGTACATCCCGTATCATTTTATATTTAGGCTTCGGAGACGTTTAACAGAAGCTTCTTTCCGTCATGTGCCCCCCCCCCCAATGCTCTTACCATGCACCCTATCCTTCATGAATCGAAATTGAAATCTTCATTACATTGAGATTTGGACTGATGATGTACAGTTGAACGACAAACTTATAATGTTAAGCTTATTTAAAACTCGTTAGCACCATGGATGGACAGCCGGAAGACTCGAAACTCGTTTTAAGGAACATCCTACTAGAAAGTACACAAGTGAAAGAAGGGATGAGCAGCATTTTGTACATATGTAATGTGATATCGATGTTGTACTGCCTTGTTATGCTTTGCATACTGTAATATTTATGGTACACATGGCCAGTTTTGGACTGCTTGCCATTTTGGTATACATACACACGGACATGCAAACACACACAAATTAAAGATTGTGTTTTTTTATTCAAGTGGGCAAAACTCCGCCACTACGAGAGGGCTATGATATTTTCACACAAGCACATGTTTCAGAATAGGGCTAACATGCAAATGTTAGAGGGCTCCTCATTTGAAATGCACACACACCCACACTCACACCTATAGCTCGAAATCACTAGCACACTGGATGAGGGCGAATGTTGCAAATCCTCCATTTAGACTGTAGTAACACACAAACCGTATCCTGTGTCACAGTGTGCTATTGTCTCTCTACAGGAGCAGAATGTGTCATCGTTTACCGAGGCTTGCTACTCGCAGCAGCGTATTTGTCAGTGAGATGCTGACAAGAGACGCCAGGCAGTTTATCTGTCATAAACACATACGTAAACATAATCACAAGTCACTGAGTGCGTGTGTTTGGGTAGAAAGCAAAAGGATCTCTCTCACGCAGTCTTGTGCAATCCGAATGCATCATGATGATTAGCATCAAGCCCAGCACATCGCCTGTTATTCAACATGTACCACCCCTCCCCCCACCTTTGTCCTGGATTACATTCATAACAACATGCACACTCAGTCAGGGAGATGAAATTGTTTTAACAGGACCTGCAGTCTGCTGATAATCAAACGTTTTTAATCGGTCGCCATTTAACTTGGATTTAATGCGGTTAAGAAGCAATAATTCCGTTTCTGATCAAATGAATATTGCAGTGATGTCTCTTGATGGTGCCAATTATAATAACTGCTAATTAAACATCATGCATGTTTTCACAACATGATTTGATCTGTTATAAACTGTTAGATTTCTGCATAATTAAAAGCAGTCGATTCATCTCGTAATATTATGTGGAGTGGGGGATTTGTCAAGCTTTCGGTAGGACCCCTTCCAAAGTGATGATGGCATCAGGGCAATGTGTAACCACACATTTATTTATTCGTTATTTATTTATGGGCACCATTAGTAACCGCGCTTGTCCTAGATTTACTCAAATTGTAGATTTAGACTCGGAAGGTTATGAGTCTGAATGTCACCTGAGAAAGATGCTTAAAGGAAAAATCCACCTTGAACAACTTAATAAAGAGCATTTCATCTTTACATAATGCCAACCAACATTTATTTTGTAATGTTTTTTGTCAGATAAGGTAGGCTGCAGACGGATGTAATCGAAGGAAGGTTTATTTACAGGCAAACACAACACAGTAGCATCAGGCAATAGCAGGGTCGAAGTCCCTTCAGAGCTCCGCTCTGGCTCAGGAAGGACGTGGCACCGGAAACTGGGCTTAGGCAGAGTCTTGGGTTCCAGTTGGGCTTTGGATGTGAGCGTAGACACAGGTGGAGGCTTTGGTTCAGGCTTGGACTCGGACATGGGCATGAGGATGGTCAGGGGCTCAGGCGTAAACCTGAGCGTGGATTCTGGCATAGACATGAGCTTGAGAATGGACATGGGATCAAGCATAGATTTGGATATGGACATGGGTTCAGGCATAGACATGGGCATAAACATGGGTTCCAGTATAGCTTCAGGCATGGGCTCAGGCCTAGACATGGGCTTGAGTATGGGTATGGACCCTGACATTGGCACGGACTTGAACATGGAGTCAGGCATCAGCATGGGCATGGACTCAGGCATGGACCTGGGTTTGGGCATGGACTTGAGCATGGACTCAGGTGTGGACCTGGACTTGAACATGAGCATGGACCCTGGCGTTGGCATGGGCTTGGATGCAGACATGGGCTTGGATATGGGCTTGGCTTTTGATCTTAGCCTGGGCTCTGGTGTTAGTACAGGCATGAACTTGGACATGAGCTTTGATTCAGGCATGGACTTGGACAGGTCTAGGCTTTGTTTGAGTGACAATGTCCTCGCTGAAGCCAGACAGTGGGGTGACAGTCTCATCCCTGCTGAAGCAAGGCGGTGGAATGACGATATCTTCGAAGCTAAGGGGAGGAGCGAAAAGCTCGTCCTCACTGAAACCTGGACCGAAGGCCTCCCCATCTGCTGCTGTGTTAGCCTTACAGGCACCCCACCCCCTCCAAAAAAGTTTTGGAGGTCGTTCCGTCTCTGCCTTTGCTTTGACGTGGCGTTGCTCAGTGTGCTTGCTCTTTCCCACTACATCCATGGAAGTATTCTGTCAGCTAAGGCGGGCTACAAATGGATGTTATCGCAGGAAGGTTTATTTCCAGGCTTATCTTATGAATTGCTAACTAGCTGAGCAGAGTTTCCTCCGTACCTTAGTTGTATGCATTGTGAAATTTAACTCCAACATTTACTGTCCCCATTACACTGGATTTCTCAGTAATATGACATTTGAACCCTTGTGCAAAATTCTGAGTGAGAATATATGGCCCTGGTCACACTATTGGTCCCACTCCAAAAAAATGTTATGTCTAAGCTCCTATTAGATCATGTTGGATATTTATCACCAAAAGCACGTGTCTTAATAATGTTTATATAGGACTAGCTTGGATGGCATAGTGTTTTTTTTTTCCTGATCTATTTCCAGGTGATCAGTCACCCAAAGCCTCCCATTTGGCCATATACCGTGTTGCATAGGACCAGATAGGAACTGTTCATAGTTTTTGCCTGTTTGGCATAGCCTTTAAATTTCTTGTTGATTGGACTACTAACAGTTGATGGTTTAAATGTGTGATAAGATTCAAGCTGCATGTTGAATGTCAGTCTCACCAGATGCAATGCAAACCCATGAGTCCGCATGTGACGTTTTTCGCTGTTGTGTTCCAACAGGTAAAAACTGGAGTCATTCAGAATGCTCTCTGAGAAGGCGGAGTCTAACGTATATAAGTGTAATACACAGACTTCTGAAACACTGAGAATTTTAAAGATGTGCCATTTGGCCGAAGTTCATTCGACTATTTTCCGTAAACATTTATCTCACATACGGAATTTCAATTGCCTCTGTAAACGGCGTTTTGATTCTGCTGAAATTTTCAAGTTTTGCCACAAAGAACATGTGTTATCTTGCTTGGATCATTGACAAGCTGAGGTAAAGTGAATTTTAGAAACATTAAGTTTATACCACCTTCTTATTTGAAGCAGAAGAGCCTTCTTGTTGCTTCATTCAGATGCCTGGATAATGTGCACTAGGTCCCGTTAAGCTCTCACTCCCTGTGATTAGTTAACTTAGGGTATTAGGAAATCAAAAAGTATAGTACTGGGTACATACAAGGATGTTTCAGTTTTACCCATTGTGCAAAATAATTGGAACTAGTAGCATGACCAGGGCCATAAACCCTTTTTTTGGTGCCAACTGCAAAAATCTGACCATTCCAAACCTGATTACTTTCGCTGGAGGTTGTTTCATTTTTTTTTTTTCCTTTCTGTCCATTGTTACTATTCTAGCAATCTCCCACCCACCTCTTGATGATTTCTTACAGGGATAACGAACGTACTCTACAACCCCAACCAATAAATTGGTGCCAAAATCATTAAGCATATCACATATTACAATATATAAACACAAGTTTCAGGGTGGAGTTTTCCTTTGGATCCTCTTTCCAAGTCGCCAAATGTTGCGCTAATATTCATGCAGAAAAAGTTGTTCGTATTCAGAGACGGGTTACGGAGCTGCTTATGAAGGTTCTTTGTGCGTCCTGTCCTTTTTAATGCAAATTACAGTACCTTCCTCCAGGTTGTCAGGTTTTTCTTGAGTAGAAGCATCACAGATGGGGTTTTCAGTAGCGTCTCGACCGTTGCCTTTAAATGCAAGCACTTGCTTGTAAGCCAGGAAAAAAAATTAGGAACAGAAAGTGCAAACTGAAGAAAGAAATAGCATTTATAATATGATGATGCATGGATGAGAAGATGGCAAGCACTGAAATAAGCATCTAATAGTCTTGTGTATGGCCAGTATATATATTACAGTGCTAGTCCTAGTCATAATCGTCATATTAATCAATGCAAATTTGATAACAATATGGATTGCACCCTCATTATTTGGCAGCTTGATCCAGCACATCCTATTATTGTGGGATATATGTGGTTTTTTTTTTGTTTGTTTTGTTTTTTAACCAGCGGTTAATTGCACTTAAATTAATCTAGGCAAGAGATAGCCAAGACAATATAGTCCTTCGATTATCACATCTGTTAAGTGTAAAATGTTAAAATGGCCAATCAGTTAGGCTTATTATCGTATAATAATCAAACAATGACCACTCACTGCAGCAGTAAACCAACCCCTGGAGGTTTCTGGACTTGCAGGATGTTAGCTGTAGAAGAAAACCTGCACATTATCGCTCATTTACATCTTGATTTTTGCTTTTTTACTCATGATTCATAATATCCACCATTGCAGTTTTATTTACAGCTGCTTGAATTTGTAACAGTACAACGTTTTGTGTTCTGTCCACTGGATGTTTTAATGGAGAGGTTTGAATTTCCACATTATCTTGGCGTTCTGAATGACGTGTTGACTCTCTCATGTTTCCTAGCAGATGGTATTTTCCCATCGTTACCCATTATCCTGACTCCTACTCACTCTCTCTCGTCTCTTGGTTTAACTGGCGTGGACAGACGCTTTTACTTTCTGTATGCGTGTAATTGTACCTTTCGGACATCTCGTGTTTGGAGGTGGTGAACTGAACACCTAAAGGAATGTAACGCGTGTATGTGCGTGAGCAACTAAAGCAGGTCTCCACACACTCCCATGGTTTTTGGATGCACCGCATGGAAGTGTACATTAGTCACAAATCTCTTATCAAACACAGCATGTGGGTTTCATAATTGTAATGCACGTGTCCCTTCCTTAACGTTTACTATGCACTTGTATGTTGTTTGTATGTTGTGTACGTGACACATGGCATGTCTAGGACTTCAGTATAACCTGTTAACTCGTTCCAGAAGCTCGACTATCAGGTGCAGTATATTAATCACAGTGATATGACTGACTCAAGTATCTTTTGAAACGTGGTACGACTCAAGGATAATACTAAAACCCCTTTAACACATTCTGTTGTACACATATGATAAGCTAACGTGTGTGTCCTGCTCTAATGTTTATTATATCTATGTAGATGCTTTATAGTAGACAAAATGAACAGTGATCTTTGCCATGTTGTCTCTGTTCTGGTTCAGGTCATAGGTTGTATTTGTGCAGTGCCTCAGTCACCTTATTTCTTATTCTCTCACTCTCTCTCTCACACACACACACACACACACACACACACACACACACGTCCCAGTGGTTGTGATACCATGAACTGTACGTGCTTATAAGTTCAGTAGAGGGGAAAAAAAAAAAAAAAGTGTGTGGTGCATGGAGTTTCCATAACCTGCGCACTGGGACACACTACATTTGTTTAAAAACCTACTTTGGGATGCTTTACATTTTGTTTAAATGGAGGAAATTGCAAGGAAGGCGCTTTTATTATTATTTATTTATTTATTTTTATTTTGGCTAGACAGAGGCTGCATTCCAATACTGCTTTTGACACACCCTTATTGACTTCCCCTTATCCTTGTGTATAGAAATGACCCTTGTATGTAATTAATTGTAATTCCCATTGGCCTCCTAAGACTTGTGAGAAAATGGCAGGAAAAAGCCACTAAAACTTTAGGTCAGTTGAAATATATTCGATAACCAATTGGAGGAATTGATTCAATGGCCAGGTCCCAGCTGGCACACCGAACCGTCATTTGGTCATTCCCCCAAATTTGCACTTGTCAAGTGACTGAAGGCGTAAGAGTATAAAAGCAAGCATTTGAGGCTGTCCTTGTGACTTTGTGAAAATTGTAGTCATTACTCACTCAAACTTTTGTGCTGATTGTACGATGCAATAAGCAATACAAACATGTCAACTTTGTTTTAAATTCAGATGATGTTCATAATCAGCTCATCAGTCCCACTTCACATTGACAAAATACTTACCATTTTGATTTACAAAAGCAGATAATTGCTTACAGTAGCTCCATAGTAGCTAACTGATTACATTAGGTTTAATCAGGTTTAATGGAGGCCAATTCAGGACTCCAACTTGACTTGATTTTGAATATCTTTTGGTCTGTCCTTGGCGTTAATGTTGCTGTATCCTTATTCTCTACAATTCAGTCCACTGTGATCTGTGATTGGTCTTCACAAATAATCTCAAATTGGTTTTGGTGGAGACGGGTTGATTCTGGTTTCCCCAGAGAGCATAGAGGAGGAGGACACTTATGAGCCACCTCCTGAAGTCTAAAATGACAAATGGGGCCCCCGTATTATGACCTGCATGCATTTTAGATGGAAATGTTGTGCAAAGTTTGGGCCAACGTCAGTTAAGCAGCACTTTTCATAGCAACCCTGCCAATGTTGAGCCAACATTGAGCCAATATTGGCAAAGGCACACTTTTCATAACATCTTGCCATTGTTGGGTCACCGTTGGCCTGTCGTGGTGGTGCCTCAACATTGGCTCAATTGACAAAATTATGTTAATCTAATTTTGGCACCCAACGAAGGCAATATCAATAATTGACCCAATATCAGTTTGCCACCTTGTGTAATTTTACTGTTGGATCTGTCTCATAATGCCTTCTGTTACCTGATAGCTGAGATATCTTCATTACATCACTCTATCTGCCATTAGCAAGCTAGTCAGAACACCGGCTAATTAACACGCCGCCAGTTCAGCTAGCTAATGAGCAAACCGATATCCCTGTTGATAAGGAAAAAGTACAGTTTGCCAGGAAACTGCTTCACCTTCATTGTGCTTTCTAACAAGGGCTATGTTTTTCATGATAAAATCCATATGGATCCAAATAGACAAGGGTGTGTTGAAAATAGTACTAGAATGTACTGCAGGTCTTTCGGATCCAAAGCATTTATGATTGTAGATATCTTTCTATCCTTCAATGTGTGTCAGATGACGTTTCAGACTGATTGATTGATTGATTTATCTTGAAATGAACTACAGTTTCTCATATATAATTGTCTAATTTCTCTTTGCTTGAGTGACTGTCGTTGTCGGTTGTTATATGGATGTCCGTATTCCTGTGCACTAACCTGAATGTACTTATTATAATTGTGACCAAAAAAAAAAAGCATGGCACAAAAAACTATTGAATGCAACTTGTTACGTTGTACATATGTACCAAAATATATAAAGAGGCTATTTTTTGCATGCTTTTTGTACATTTAGACAAATTCAAGAACAATAAAGAGCTCAAAACCACTGTGAATCGTGTTTTTGTTTTTTTGTTTTTTAAGATTCCACAGGCAATGTTTTTTTGTTTTTTTTTTTTTGTCCAAAAAAAAAAAAACACACAACTATCTTTAAGCCTTGTGTGGTGTTCATATTTTTGTTACGCAGCCAGTGTTCGTGGGTCTGGTGGACCCACTGCATTTTGGTGTTTTAAATTCAATACAAACAATTTTACATTAAATACTTAACAGATGTTTACTTCACCCTACTTGCAAGCAATATACGAGCAGCATATATGGTTAAAAAAAATGAAAACTGGTCCCACAGACCCGAACACCATACAAGGGTTGAAAAATAAAGAGGATCAATGATCAGAACCTATAAATCAAATTACTATATATTTATTATCTCATCTCATCTCATTATCTCTAGCCGCTTTATCCTTCTACAGGGTCGCAGGCAAGCTGGAGCCTATCCCA
>JAODOF010000021.1:14854478-14864614 GCA_027576175.1 Sciades proops | reverse complement strand
ACCTAACCTGCATGTCTTTGGACTGTGGGGGAAACCGGAGCACCCGGAGGAAACCCACGGGGAGAACATGCAAACTCTGCACAGAAAGGCCCTCGCCGGCCGCAAACCCAGGACCTTCTTGCTGTGAGGCGACAGCGCTAACCACGACACCACCGTGCCGCCCGGGAAGACAAACCATTCTCCCTAATACAAGCCAATGTACCATCAAAATGATTTTAAAGCTGACATTTTAAGGTAAAATCCCTACATAATGCTGCTTTAAGACTATTTCTAAAGATATTTTACCAAAATACTCAAAGCAGCCAGATTTTCACCAACAGCTCTGCCACAGTCAGAATGACTGAGATCATTTCCACCATTCTAATGATTGATCTGAACATTAACTGAAACTTTTGACTTGTATCAGTACGAGTTTATGCATTGTACTGCCTCCACATGATTGGCTGATCAGACAGATAGTCGTACCTAATCACAACCGTGTTGATATTCACTGCAGTAGGCAGATCAGACTCTCGTTGGCTGTGCTGTGAAAATTGGGCATGCAGACGCTCATCTAAGTTAGCAAATCTGTCATTGCTTAACTCTTGAATATTTTCTATCGTGAGTACTATCAGTAAAAAGCTTATCATTTCTGCTGTCCAAAGAAATGTATCTGGTTAAGATCTGTTCAGTACTTTGGGAGTAAAGGCAGGTTGAAGTTGGTACAACAGAGTAAAAACTCTGTTCGTGGGATGTCGGGAAACTGCCGGTGCTTTTGGAGTCACGGAAAAGTGCTCAGGTTCTCTCTCTTTCTCTCTCTCCTAATCGGTTTCCGACTGGATTACTTGTGAATATCAATCAGATAACTTTTTTAGAGATGTTCTCTCGCTCTCACTGTTTCTGATGAAGGATTCAGCAAAATTTTCCATCTGTATAGCCCTGAAAAATATCATTTGCCATGTCTGCTGATATCACTAATGCTACCGTAGTAACCGTTTCGTACTAGGAAGTGGAATTTTACGTGGAGGACACAGGTGAGCAGAGTCACACACGCACACACACACACTGAAACAGCCCAGTGAGGTTTTATGAGATTTCAGTTTTTCGCTCGACTGATTAAATTAGTGGACTAGAACTGACTGTTGTACGCATTCACTGGTCACTTTATTAGGAACGCCCATCCATCTGCTGTTTGATGCAGTTGTCTAATCAGCCGATCCCTTGACAGCAGCACGATGCATCAACTCATGCAGATACCAGTCAAGCGCTTCAATTAATGTTCATAATGTTCAAACATCAGAATGGGAAAAAGTTGCGATCTCAAAGTGTGACTTTCTTTCACTGTGGCATGTGTGCTGGTTTGAGCCAGATGGACTGGTTTGAGTATTTCAGAAACTGCTAATCTCCTGGGGTTTTCACACACAACAGTCTCTACACAGAATGGTGTGAAAAACAAAAAACACTGAGTTCTGTGGGTGGAAATGCAAGAGGTCAGAGGAAAATGGCCAAATTGGTTCGAGCTGCCAGGAAGGATATAGCAACTCTTTACAACCGTGGTGAGCAGAAAATCATCTCAGCATACAACTGCAGAAGCCCACATTGGGTTCCACTCACTCCTGCAGCCAAGAACAGGGATCTTAAAATCAAGAACAAGTTCCTGTTAAAGTAGCTGGTGAGTGTACAATAGGTTCTGTGTGGTCTAGAAATCTAGGTGTCACAACAACTACGACTACAGATCCTGAAGATCTCTCAAAGTCTCAATCATGCCAAGTCTCCCTATCCATTAAGAACAAAGGCTGGTTACATATTAGCTCTTTATTGGAAGCCTGGCTGAGAAATAAGCCAAGCCTCCTTTTTTTTTTTTAACAACCCAGTACTGTCAGCAAACACCTCAGGGTCAGGAAGTTAACATTCCTGAGCTGTAAGGAGATGTCACTTGCTTTTGGGCTACAGCCTTGATGGCAGCTTTATTGTGTGATCTAGGGAAAGAATAAAAGTTTCCTGAGCGAGTGAGCAAGACAGAGAGAGAGAGAGAGAGAGAGAGAGAGAGAAAGAAAAGAGAGAAAAGGCTCCTACATAAAAAGGAGATGATAAGAGATGTGGATTGCTGATAAGACACAAAGGGTTGTACATGCAGAAACGCGCCAAGATGGGAGTGATAGGAGACGGGCCACAAAAGTAACAGAGAGAGAGCGCGACCATGTTAAAAGACACCGTGAGATGGAAGCATTGATTTAAAAAAAAAACAGATGAAACAGGGAGAAGATAAAGAGGGGGAAAAAGGCATCCTTGCACCTGTGAACGAAGCCTTTGTCACTTCGGCGTGTTGCCGGCAGCGGCTGGCAGGCACAGTTTCCTCTCAATGCCTGCGTATGAATATGTAATCTACCTCCATTCAGCCTTTTCCATTCTACCGCAGAAGTTCAACAAACGCCTTCGCCTGGGACTGCCAGGCAAAAGAGTGCTATCAGAGATGGCCGTTCTTGGTGATTTGAGAACAGTTCTGCTGTGTCTGGCTAGTTTTTTTAAAGGCACCGCTGCTCAACTGACTTTGTCGAGAGACAATAGCTTTAGAGATTATGAAACTATGTACAACACAAGATTTACATCACTTAATATGGTTCTCTCTTTTCTTTTGGGAGGGAGGGGTTTAAGCAGCAGGATTAGTGAAATCAGAACGGAGTGTGTTCTGCAATCTGCAGTGGTGGCACTCAGGCCCTTGTTTAGGTGAAAAGCTCTTGGAGAAGTGCGGCTTTTATGAAAAACTGGAAGCATTTTTGTTCTGCCTCTTAAAAAAACCCCAAACAAAACAAAAAACCCCAAATGGTGAGTCAAGATTATCGCATTTCCAGATTATTTTGGTTGTGGTTAAAGAGATGGTATAACAAATTTCCTTTGTTTCTCATGTGTTGGTTTAGGTCGCGAATCCTAAATCAGAACCCCAAAGAGTGAATAGACAGTAATGGGTAGTTCTCCGGTAACGGAAATACATTCACCAAAAAAAAAAAGTGGTAACTTTTTTAGTTGTAGTACTCAAGATTAAATAAAAATTTCACATTGTATGGGGTATCTTTTTGAAGAAGAAGAAGAAGCCTTTGTTTGTCACATGCACATGCAAGCACAGTGAAATTCATCCTCCACATTTAACCCATCTGAAGCAGTGAACACACACATAAGTGAGCAATGAACACACAAACATATACCCAGAGCAGTGGGCAGTTATGCTACAGCGCCCGGGGAGCAGTTGGGGGTTAGGTGCTTCGCTCAAGGGCACTTCGGTCCAAGGCCGCCCCATGTTAACCTAACCGCATGTCTTTGGTCTGTGGGGGAAATCAGAGCACCTGGAGGAAACCCACACAGAACATGCAAACTCTACACAGAAAGGCCCCCGTCGGCCACTGGGCTCGAACCCAGAACCTTCTTGCTGTGAGGTGACAGTGCTAATCACTACACCACTGTGCTGCCCTAAAAGAAAAAAATCATAGAAAAATTGGATATGTTTAACTCTGAATGCAAAATCTTTTATGAGGAAAGAAAAGTCAGTAACGGAATTATGTCAGAAAAAACTGAACTTTCATTTCTTAAAATTCACACCAAGATTTCTTTGAAGCGACATTGCTATAATCGGGGTGATGATTTTTAAATATGGTTTTCAGTGCATTTTGCCTTGGATTCCATACTTTAGCAATATCACTGAGCTGACAAGTTAAGGCAATGTTAATAATTTCATAATTTTGGCCTCTGCTGATGAATTGCCCCTGAGACTTGAAGACGTCATGAATTGCATCACAGAATAAAAGAAAAAATGTTGTTTCAGTTACAACTTACCAAGAGTGTGACTGAGATCTGTGGTAAACACTGATGCATTATAAGAATACTAATTTGCTTTGTTAACAGTCATAAAGTCATAGGTGACCCCAGTAAACTGGAGCGCAGTCAGTTAGTCGTCAACTTTTAAAAATTGCTCTGTATTTATGTTTCATTATGAATTGGATAAGCATTAGTCAGGCGTATGCTGAAGTTGCATTCGTCTGGAGCGCGTTATTCTGGTTATACCATGGCAGTAAGCCAGTGATTACAATGTTTCAGTTATTACTGTCCAAGTCATGCTGTTCCACAGAAATAATGCTACCTCCTGATTAATCAGATTCAAGAATGCAACTGCACTGTGCTATGTGTCTGTTGCCATCCTCATAGTTGAGGGTCGACGATCCAGGAAGCTATCAACTAACTTCCCTGAATTCTCTTGGGTGATTGTAGCACACCAGAGGGACCCAAACTCTCATCTGGTGGCAGGTACACATACACACCTATGGGCAATTTAGAGTAGCCAATCTGCCTAATCCACATATCTTTGGACTGTGGGGGAAACCAGAGCACCCAGAGGAAACCCACGCAGACACGGGGAGAACATGCAAACTCCACACAGAAAGGCTTCCGTCGACCACTGGGCTCGAACCCAGAACCTTCTTGCTCTAAGGCAACGGCGCTAACCACTACACCACCATGCCGCCCGCACTGTGCTATAAGTAAGAAAGAACACACAGCAGATTATGCTCTTGTACACAAATAATTCATGTTGGTGCAATACAGCCCGACTCAAATTATAGTGTTTTCATATATTTTCATATCTGAATTACAATTAAACATAATCTGAAGTGTGTTATTCCACCTATACCACAGCTATTTGCCAAATATTACAATTGTTTCATGTATTTAGGAATGACACATCACACTTTACATTAAATGTTATGCAACATCCAATAGACAAGTTAGTTCCTGTTATCGTTTGTTACAGCTAGCAGCAATAAACACTCTTTTCATCACCAGCCTCTGTTTTTTTCCCTCTCTCTTGAAATTAATAAGACAAAACAAACACAGCTTGCCATATTTCAGACTGCAGACTATAACCTTGCTGTGGTATAATGAAAAGGAATACTTATTAGCTTGTTGTACATGCATGTTTTATTAATGGATTGCTAATGCTGTAAATAAAGTTAGTTAATGGAATCTTAATGCAAACTGGTATATAAATGTGAAACATTAGACCACTGTAGGAATATTTAATAATTATGCAATAGACTGAGAATTTTCCATGAATGACTGGCCAGTGAAACAGGCAAGAGCATGAATACATGGGCTGAGTACAGTAATTTCTCAGGAAGAACATCAGCCCTGGCATGTGAGATAAAATATTTTAGATTCCAATGTACTAAACAGCGCTTTCATCACTATGGTTCCCCTATGAGGGTGAGAGGTGCAGGGTGAGAGGTGTCGGGCAGATGGGGGATACTCATGAGCCACCTGCTGAGCGCTGCTGTATTGGAGTTCTCCCCGGAGAATGAGAGGGTCGCCTGTATGCGACTGCAAGTTGCAGAGAGGAAAACTGTGACTATTGTTTGTGCTTATGCACCAAACAACAGTGCAGAGTATTCAGCCTTCTTGGAGTCACTGGGTGGTGTCCTAGAAGGGGTGCTGACTGGTGACTCCATAGTTCTCCTCAGGGACTTCAATGCTCATGTGGGCAATGATGGAGAAACCTGGAGGGGGGTGATTGGGAGAAATGGCCTGCCTGATCTAAACACGAGTGGTGTTTTGTTGTTGGACTTCTGTGCTTGTCATGGATTGGCCATAGCAAGCACCATGTTCGAGCATAAGGTAACCACCTTAAGGTACACAGTATACTGTACCTGGTACCAGAACACCTTGGGCCAAATATCAATGATCGACTTTGTGGTCATATCATCAGCTGTACAGCTGTATGTCTTGGACACTCAGGTAAAGAGAAGTGCAGAGCTGTCAACTGATCACCACCTGGTGGTGAGTTGGATCAAATGGCCAGGGAAGCTGCCGGACAGCCCTGGTAAACCCAAGTGTGTAGTGAGGGTGAACTGGGAACGTCTGACGGAGTCCTCTGTTCATAAGGTCTTCAATTCTCACCTCCGGAAGAGCTTTTCACACATCCCAGGGTAGGTTGGGGACATGGAATCCGAATCAGCCATCTTCAAAGCCTCCATAGTAGAGCCTGCTGGTAGGAGCTGTAGCCAAAAGGTTGTCGGTGCCTGTCGTGGCGGTCACCTAAGAACCCGCTGGTGGACACCAGCGGTAAAGGAAGCCGTCAAGCTGAAGAAAGAGGCCTATTGGGCTTGGTTGGCCCAGGGGTCCCTTGAGGAAGCAGGCAGGTAGCGGGAGACCAGAAGGGCTGCAGCTTTGGCAGTTGCTGAAGCAAAAACCCAGGTGTGGGAGGAGTTTGGGGAGGCCATGGAGAAGGACTTTCAGTTGGCCTCAAGGAAGTTCTGGCAAACCATTCAGTGACTCAGGAAAGGGAAGCAGGGCTTGCCTCAGGCTGTACGCAGCCAGGGAGGAGAACTGCTGACCCAAACTGGGGATATTGTCGGGCGGTGGAAGGAGCACTTTGAGGAACTCCTGAACCCGTTCTACACATCCTCCATGGAGGAGGTGGAGTCTGAGGACACGGGGAAGCTTCACCCATATCTCCGACAGAGGTCACTGAGGCAGTCAAGAAGCTCCTCGGTGGCAAGGTGCCAGGGGTGGATGAGATTTGCCCTGAGATGCTGAAGGCTCTGGACATTGTTGGGCAGTCTTGGCTGACACGCTTCTTCAATGTTGCGTGGAGGTCGGGTACAATGTCTGTGGAGTGGCAGACAGGGGTGGTGGTTCCTCTTTTCAAAAAGGGGGACTGGAGAGTGTGTTCCGATTATAGGGGTATCATACTGCTCAGCCTCCCTGGGAAAGTTTATTCCAGGGTGCTGGAAAAGAGGTTCCAACCAACTGTCAAACCTCAGATTCAGGAGGAGCAATGCGGATTCCGTCCTGGCCATGAAACAGTGGACCAGTACTTTACCCTGGCAGGATTGTTGGGAGGTTCATAGGAGTATGACCAGCCAGTCTACATGTGTTTTGTAGATTTGGAAAAGGCTTATGACCATGTCCCCTGGGGGCTCTTGCAGGGGGCACTGCAGGAGTATGGGGTATCAGGGCCATTGCTACGAGCCATCTGGTCCTTGTACAATCAAAGTAAGAGCTGTGTCCAAATTCTCGGCACAAAATCAAACACATTCCCGGTGGGTGTTGGACTCTGCCAAGGCTGCCCCTTGTCACTGATCCTGTTTGGGATATTCATGGATGAGATCTCAAGGCACAGCCAGGGTGAGGAGGGTGTCCAGTTTGGGAACCTCAGAATTGCATCTCTGCTCTTTGCAGATGACATGGTTCTGTTGGCTTCTTCAGCATGTGACCTTCAGCAGGCACTGGAATGGTTTGCAGCCAAGAGTGAAGCAGCTGGGATGAGAGTCAGCATCTCCAAGTCTAAGGCCATGGTTCTCTGCCAGAAAACGGTGGAGTGCTCCCTCCAGGTTGGGAGTGAGTTGCTGTTCCAAGTGAAGGAGTTCAAGCGTCACAGAGTCTTGTTCACGAGTGATGGTAAAATGGAGCATGAGATGGATAAGCGGATTGGGGCAGCATCAGCAGTAATGCGGGCATTGTACTGGCCCGTTGTGGTGAAGAGGGAGCTGAGCCGGAAGGCAAAGCTTTCGATTTACCAGTCAATCTATGTTCCAACCCTCACCTATGGTCATGAGCTTTGGGCCATGACCAAAAGGATGAGATCATGGATACAAGCAGCTGAAATGAGCTTTCTCCATAGGGTGGCTGGGCTCACCCTTAGAGATAGGGTGAGGAGCTCAAACATCTGGAAGGATCTCAGAGTAGAGCCACTGCTCCTTTATGTCGAAAGGAATCAGCTGAGGTGGTTTGGGCATCTAATTAGGATGATTCCCGGGCACCTTCCTTTGGAGGTTTTCTACGTACGTCCAACTGGGAGGAGACCTCGGGGTAGACTGAGAACATGCTGGAGTGATTATATATCTCATCTGGCCTGGGATCACCTTGGGATCCCCCATGAGGAACTGAAAAGCATTGCTGGAGAGAGGGACACCTGGAATATCTTGCTTAGCCTCCTGCCACCACGACCTGACATTAGATAAGCCAAAGAAGTTGGATGGATGGATGGATGGATGGATGGATAATAATAATAATAATAATAATAATAATAATAATAATAATAATAATAATAATGCATTTTACAAGACAACCAAACATATCACAAACACATTCTGAGAAGCTGTGGAAACTAAGATTGTTCCTCAACTACCTCACCAGTCAATTTTAGTCACTCCATGAGGTGAATTAACTCTTGCGATTACCAGAGGACTGGCCCCCCACTGTAACACAAGCTATATAATAGGCAAGAGGCCAAGGGCTATAGAAACGGAGATTGGCACTGCCTGATGTACCTTAAGGGCCTGGTAAGTACGAGGACAGGAGTGTCAGTAATGGCATTGTGAGTTGAAACTCTAAGCAAACTACAAACATGGCTTCCCAAGACTACAACGCCCAAAGTTCACAGCACCCCCTGTCTCCCTCTTAAGTTCAGCTGACTGTCATTAACTGTTAATCAGCAGTGCTACTTAAGCCTCTCCCTCACACACCTTCAGTGTGAAGTATCATTTGGTGTTTGCCCAGTCATACAGAGCCTTTCTTGTCTGCCTGTCTCTAGTTTCCTGAACCTTTGCTATGTTTACCCATTTAACACTTTAGTCTGCTCTCTACTATTCTGTTTGCCGATTGACCGTCCCCTGCATGCTTTCTGACTACAAGTTTGCTTACTGATTTGACTACACTTCCTGTTTGCATCCCCACTCTCCCCTGCACTTACATCTATGAGTGCCTATATTCTTACAAGGAGACTGCCTGGGAAGACCAGGTCTTAGCAAAGGAGGGACTTATGGGGTGAATGGTTTTGGACAGTTGATGAAAGCATGATGAAATTCAAAGGAAGATGCTCCTTCTGTCTGTATCTCCCCCTCCAATCAATAAAATGTTTGGGTCATGGCAGAGAGCTCCATGAGCTATTTTACAAACCTCCAAATCTACACAGGGCATGAGGGGACACAGGAGAAGGATTTTGCTCACTGTGTCATCATGGATCTGGCCAGACCATACAACGAGTCTCAGTTGTCCATTTTCATGGACAGTTTTGACTCAGCAGTAGAGCTTTTCCAAGAGCCATGAACTGGATGCCTGCGGCACTGTACGTGCTAACAGAAAGTGACTTCCAGAAAACAAAATGATGAACAAGCAAATTTCATTGGGCAAACAAGAATTCACAATGGCTCAAAAAGATTACCTCACTTTCTGTGTTTGGCATGACACCTAGCCTGTCAGGATTCTGTCTAATTACTACGATCCCACTGGGAAAGCTTCAGTGAAGAGAAGGAAGCAAGAAAGAGTGCAACCAAACTGAGGTTGTAGTGCCAGCATGCACTAAGTGGATTT
The DNA here is from genome assembly GCA_027576175.1 of Sciades proops. NCBI lineage: Eukaryota > Metazoa > Chordata > Actinopteri > Siluriformes > Ariidae > Sciades > Sciades proops. The sequence continues at coordinate 14,855,278 of JAODOF010000021.1, read as the reverse complement.
GCTGGATCAAATGGTTGGATACTATCAGTTCCAGCATTGCTCTTATTATTATTATTATTATTATTATTATTAACTGTCAAATGTTATAATGCATACATTGCTGCTGGTGTGCTGGAGGAAAAACATTCAGAGCCAAATACAAGAGTGGCTACAAGAGCTAGTGGCTGGAGGTACTGGCACAGGAACTTGGTAACCCAGTGACAGCAAGGAGTTTTTGACCAACAGTATCTGAGGGAGCCACATCTAAGCATGAATGTGAGAAACTCTTTCAGAAGAGAATGGTCTGCAGGGAGTGTGCACTGTCAAGGTATGCTGTATTGCCTGAAGTGATCCTGATTGTAGGCAGAATGATGGTCATGTTGAGAAGATGGAAAAGATGGAGTGGGTGAGTAACACCTGTTGCAGTGGACATGAAAGTATCTTGGGTGGAGACAATCGCTGTGTTACCTGTTGAATCTGTGATGGCTGTGTGTGAAGGAGGAGGTATCATGATCAGGAGCCATAAATGCACAGTGGTGATAGATGGACCTTCTCTGCTGCACTCACATCTCAGGTCATCTAGATCAGGGGTTTTCAACCTTGTCTGCTTTGAGACCTGTTCATACTCATAATGAGTTGGGGCCCATTAAAAAATATACCCAATGATTTTGTCTCATCTATTCTGTTAGAATCTAACAGTCTATTGTGAAGTGTATTAATGGAATGTAACATCACTCCCTGTTTCAGATGGGAGCCCAGGAATTAAATAAATGCAATAAAAACAAACTGTTTTTAATTGTAGGTATTGTATTTAAAACTGT
>JAODOF010000021.1:14334384-14345320 GCA_027576175.1 Sciades proops | reverse complement strand
CCATTGTGGGGCATCACTGTATGCTATAAAGCCTTATATCACTGTCCACAAAAACTCAAATGAAAGAAGCAATCACAGAAAAAATGGAGAGGAAGGCTTTGAGTTGGCATGCTGTTGCTCCAGGACGATGCGTCCGTCCACACAGCACAGGGGGCAGCGGCAGAAGCAGGCAGATGTGGCTTTGAACTGTTGCCCCATGCACCCTGTGCACCTCACTCACCCAACCTGGCACCGCCTGACTTCTATCTGTTCCCTAAACTGAAATCCCACCCCTGTGGTCACCATTTTGATAGTGATGAAGTCATCCGTGCTGTTTGGAGGCTCAAGATGTGATCATCTGCAAAGAGATAGCAAAACGTCAACATTGGTGGACCAAGTGCATTAAAGTTAAAGGAGACTATGTTGAAAAAGAACGCAAGAACAATCTTGACATTTTCTGGGTGAGGCCGAGAACTTTTTGAAGTACCCTTGTATGCAAAAAGCAGCACGTCATAATCCGTAGGGTGTCCGACTTGAACTAGATTCATCCAGTTCAGTGGTCCAAATACTCAGTAAGGCATTACTGGTAGCTGAATGGGACCCAGTTGATCCTCTACATCTGTAGTATGCACGCCGGAATGTACGGTAAATGTCGGGTAGAAGGTACTTAACCGATGTTGGAGAACGTGCTGGAATGGTTGGCCAAATAGAGAATGATGCCTCTTCCACAGATTTCCACACAACTGCTTTCCTCTGTCCTCACATGACAACATTACAGCATAATACAGCATTAGTAAATAAACTGGTTTCAGGGTCGGTGGGAATGGGGTATGTGACAGATGCATATACAGAAACACGGTTCAAGGACCTTTAGTTTTAAACATGTGTGCGCGCACACACTGTCACATGTGTTCAGGTTCAGATCCCTGGTTTTAGCTTCTGCTTTACTCTTAATTTTTTTTTTTACAAAAAATCAGTTTTGTCCCATAGAGTGGAGGAACTGTCTTTGCCAAATCCTGCCCCCATATTTCTCTCTCACTGTCTCTCTCACACACACACAGTCGTGTGCTTGTACAAGCTTTGCTCTGAGAATTCACTGCTTTTAATAGACACGTTTTAAATGCATGCGTCAGCTACAGAAATCTTACAGCTGAGAGTCAGACCAGTGAACATGCACGTTCAGTACAGTTAAGAAAATGGACACACACACTTAACACATCTGTGTGTGACTCATCTATAAACATGCGTGCATGCACGCGCGCGCGTGCACACTGTTTTTAGGCACTCGAGTGCAGTTTAAATGCCTGTTTCTGCCCAAATGCATTAACCTAAAATTTTCCTGAAGTTTTAGAGGCTTGCAAAGACTTGAAAGGGTTTTTTTATGCCTCCGCCACCGTAAGGTGCAGGAGGCATTACGTTTTCGGGTTTGTCCGTGCGTGCGTCCGTCCCGAAACCTTGTGAACGCGATATCTCAAAGGCTAATGAAAGGAATTTCACCAAACTGTCACCATTTGTGCGCTTTGGGACAAACATGAACTGATTAGATTTTAAGATCAAAAGGTCTAAGGTCAAGGTCACTGAGGTCAAATGTCTCTGAGAACCTTGTGAACACAAGGTCTCCAAGGCTGATGCAAGTAACTTCACCAGGTCAAGATGACGGAGGTCAAATGTCCATCCCCAAATCACAACTTGAGGCATATAGTCTACCGGGCAGAGGCATCCCCATCGACGCCGTTGGCGTCGAGTTCTATCTAGGTTTTTTAACTTTTCAATGTATAAAATGAAAACACTGAACTAGAAGCTTTCTACTTCCTTGCTTAATTGTTCTGAATGTCTTTTTAAAGATGGCAATCAGTGTTGATGGGCTGAAAGATGACTTTTGGGATTTATTCAGTAGGCTTGCGTCACACAATGGAAGAAAAATGCTTATGTATGCAAGACTTTGCTCCAGATGCCTCCTCCTTGATTACTCGGAACACTATGAATTGGAACCTCTAAAGATGTTGGACATTGATCAATTTCTGTCTCATCCTACACAAGGTAGAATTGCGGAATCGAGGGGACGTCAGTCGGAGTTTTGGAAAGCGCCATGTCTTCTGGTTTTCTTTAGGCAACTTGTAATGGAGGAACTGTGATTGTCACCACTGGATGGTGAGGATCATGAGACAGACTGACGAGAACAGTGGTTTCAGATTGATCAGGTTCTCTGAAATCCAGTGTGTTGGTTTCTGCAGTTCCGCCAGTGGGAATGGTTGTTTTTTCCTGGCTGTGCATGTGTGCAAGGTCTACTATACGTGCGTGTCTGATGTTGACATTATCTCGCATCAGATAACCCACAGCCCAGCACGTCTGCTCCAGGGTCAGTAGTTTCTCACTGAAGCATTACAGCAAGATGCTTGGGTCGAGTCTCATGGTTTTAAAGCAGAGATAAGATGCATAAGGTATGAGGTGATTCCTTGAGTGAACGCACCACGTGGATGGGGGAATTTTCTTCAGCTTCCATAGCATGATTATTCAAACCCAACCCTCCCCAAATATGGTATGGTGTATGCGTGGTATAGTTGGACTGCTGGAATGTAGCTGTGCCTGAAAGCAGCCTCAAGCTCTTTATTTGTATGGAGATGAGAAACTGGTGAGAACATGCATGATACTTTGCGTCTTTGAGACAGGCCTTTTGGTGTTTTTTGCATATCAGAACTTTTCAGAAATCATAACTTCATTTGAGAGCTTGGTGAAGGAGTTAAAGCTCAAGTGTGCTGCCCAGTCCTATGGTTTAGTTGCCTGAAAAGTGGTAGCTAACTTGCTGCATGTACATGGTGAGCAAGTGCATTCGTACAGACCAAGGGGAAACGAAGGAGTCGGATTTCATTATGCTGTTCTGACCAGTTGAACCCTCAAGTCAGCAAGTTACTTGCAAAAAATTTGGCTCTGCAAGTTCTGTCCTTGCATTACAGGTGTTAACTTTTATTTTGTGTGGTTTTTTTTTTTTTTTTTGGGTGGGTTAGTATTTCAAGTCACTGGTTTTCTTTCCCCCTCTTTTACTGCTAAATTATTATTTTTTTTAATTAAAAAGAAAAATCTTAGCCTTCAGCAGATAAGTGTTTCTTCTTCTTTCATAAGTCATTCCTTATCAAATGCCAGTGTTCTCAGGGAAATGGTATGTTGATCCACCAGCAGTGTAGTTTTTCTTCACATTGATTTTAATCAGTTACAAATAGATTAGTGCTACCAGGTTTAGCAATTACCACCACAGCCTAACCTCTTGTTAACTGGACTTGAACAAGCAAGATATGGCAGTGACAGGATATGTTTTAAAGTATATAAACTGTAGTCTTAAACAAGTTGTTTGACAAAGGAAAAGCATGCCATGGATCATACACACGCTGGGATGGTGTGATGCGGCCATGTATCGTTGTTTTAAACAGCTTTGTTGGATATTAAAGTCTGATTGGAGGACCATGTCCAATCTTACCAGTCTGAAAAGTCCAGTAAATTGTTGCTTTTAATAATTGAATTGACATCAGCTCATTGAAACCCTGCAGCAGAAGTGGCCCCCCTTAGTAATTACTTAGTAATTACTTAATTACTTAGTAATTACTTAAAGGTCAGAGTGCAGTTCCAAAGTGTCAAGGCTTCACTTGGACCTGAACAGTCCTATTTCTCCAATAGGAGCTGTGGGGAGAGGTTCTGCAGGTGACTTGATCATCCAGCACCCCCTTAAATAAATAAAGCAGTAACCTGGGGGGGATGCTGAATATTATGGAAGATTTCCCTAATATTAATTTTAGTTTTCACTTTTATAACAAAGTATGAGCTGAAGGCTGCAGAGTCTGCATTGCTATGGACCATTTCAACTGTAGTCAAAAAAATGATTGCTATGTAAGGGATGGACAATGACCAGCTTGGTGTTGCAAAATGGACCCATTCAGGGTGATTTGAGAGCCTTCTGCTTCATGTTGAGGTCCTGTACGACCCTGTCTGGGGTTTTCACAACGACCAGCTTGATGTACATGATTCCTGACATAACGGTACAGTCTGAAATGTGGTACACGGCTTGTATTGACTTTTGCCAACGCTTTGTTTTTAATTTCTTAATGAAAAGATGCACGCCAAGAGATTGCATTTAATATTGTGAAACGAGTAGAAGTTAGTTCCTTGATCACTTGTGATAACAGCTGTTTCCTCACAAGCATCTGCTTTTTGAGTCAAAGATACAGCTTGCCAGTTTAGAGAAGCTAGAAAACAAACTTCTGTCCTGAAGACTTTTTCCCATGCTGAGAAACTCTACACACTAGTCTGGAGTGGGTTTCCCAAAAGCATCATAGCACACATTGTTAAATAGTAGTGCGAGCATTACAATGAATACTCCTAGTTAAGGGGCTTTTGGGGAAACCCACCCCTGATTGTTGCAAAGTGCGACATCAGAGATGTCCGTAAATGCCACTTAACAAAAAGCTTCAGCATCTGAAACTGTTGCGCCGTGCTGTTGTATAAAATTGATCCACAACTCCGACCAATTGGGGATGAGAATTTTATATTGTGGTATAAGGATAATTTTCTATGGACCTAAGTGTAGAAAGTATAAAGCCTGGTTAGCTATTCGTGTATAATGTAAGGACCATATTTAGACTGGATGGCTTTCTCTGATTTTTATTTTTCGCCGTGTCTCAGTGCTGAATCCTTGAGGTTGAGATCCAGCAGAGAGACTTGGTAGTCTCTGGCGAACCCCCCTCTACCCTGATCCCTCCTCCCTTGCAGGGGCCATGGTGAGTGTGTACTTCCTTATACACCTTGATTCAGTATTTAATGAGACTAGATCTTAAGGAAAGCAGTACTTGTCTTGTCTTGTGTTTCAGGGTGAAGAGGAGCAGCCCAGTCCAGAGGCTGGGAGTCCAGATGTGGAAAAAGAACATCTGCAGGCAAGACCACTCTTCCGGGATAGGATACAAAAATGCGCACACTTGTTCAACTTTCTGTTTTAATCATTGGTTGTGGCGGTGTGTAGGTCCCGTTCCCGGTGTTGCACGGTGAATGTGTAGAGTATGTGGAAAAGACGGAGGAGGTTGTCATCGCCTTGTCTAGTTACCGCCTTCACATCAAGTTCAAAGACAACATTGTAAATGTGAGTCTCTTTCAAAAGGCTTTGTTCTGTTCATGTCTGTGGTTTTTGTTCTAGAGCACTGCACCATGGTTGTGTGTGCTGTGTGGGGAAAGGCAGTGCATGTTTTTGTACATTTGAGAGGGTGCAAAAACATTCATCAGATATGATTCTGTAAAAGCCTACACAACCCAAATTCCCTTCAGAATCTGAGTACGTCAGTGTGTCATTTGTTGAAATATTTAACCTTGGACTGACTTCCTCTTCTAGCTCACATTCTTCTCATCTCTCCATCCTTCATGTTTTCTCAGGTCCCTCTGCAGCTGATAGAAAGTGTGGAGTGTCGAGATTTGACTCAGCTTCACCTCACCTGTAAGGACTGCAAGGTTATGAGGTGTGTGTTCGGGATGTGCCTTCTGATATTAGTTAAGGTTGAGAACGTTTTTAATTAGTCTCGTGCCACTTAAATCCACTTGGCAGCAGACTGTAGACTTGTTGAAGGTTCAGTTTGCCTCGGTGTACCAGTGAAAGTCAAGCAAGTGGCCACCAATACAGAGATCTACGCATTATTATAGTTACTAAAAGACAACACACGAAATGGATGCTCCCATGCAGTGCATGGATCATGTTCTGGGGAGAGTTTGGATATTGGTATCCTTTCAGGTATAACAATGCACTTATTCAGGTGATAAAATATTTAAAACAGAACCCAAGTATGAACTTTATGCTAATTAAACATGTCCTGCATGTGCAAGACGATAATGAAATTGGCATAAGATGAATTGGAATCTTTGTGAACATGTAATTTGCCTGATGTTCTATAGACTTAAAATAGTAGGCATATAGGTCTAGATCTACCGGAGTTAAAGGGAGTGGGTGTTATGAGTTTTAGGCCTTCTTAAAATAGTCCCTGGCTTTAAGTTTAATGCTATGCTGTAAGGGTTCATGAAGAGCTATTTGATTAACAGCTGGGAGAGCAAAAAAATGCATCTTTTTAATATGGTACTAGTCGAGTATAGTTTGGCAATTTTTCACAATAATTGACTCCAAGCACCAAATACTGACTTGCGTCTGCTAAATGCCTAATGCCAGAGTGATGTCTCGAAGTTCAGCACTGCTTGTACAAAGTTCAGTGCCGACTGAAGAAGTAACAGTAACACTTGCCCTGTGTCTGAAATCGCTTCCTACTATAGTGAGGGTGCCATTTTGTAGTGCTGTCTGAAACGTTAGTGAGGATTATTACACCCTAGAAAGTACACTCGAGGTATCCCACAGTGCATCACAAAGCGTACAACTGATGGTCAGTAACCAAGCAGCATATCCAATCAGGCATTGCGGAAAGAAATCGAGTCTCAAATTTGATTTAATAAAGGGTGGTGGCAAAGAAGGTATTCAGCCTTGGGTTTTTTTTTTTTAAAAAGAACTGAAAGATGCAGGTACTCTTTATTAATGCAGGGAATATGTTCAGTATAATGTATCGCAAAATACATGCATGTATTTTATTTTGAAAATCCACCAATCGCCCGATCTGGCATGTTTTAAATGTGCGACAGTAATGATGGAAGTGTCCCAAAGCACTTTTTACCAATGAGCTCACTATATAGTAATTCCCTATGTAGGGAGTAGTGAATGAGAGCCATTTTGGACACAGGGTTGGTGTAATATTCTGTAGAAACGAGTCAAGGAAAACAAGCAAAGTATACAAATGAGCTGACATGGTTCCGCTAAATCAACAAGGATAAAGCCCCAGTGTTAACACGAAGTCATCATGACCAGGCTAGATATTGCGCAGCCTGGATTGGTCAAGACTGCTACACAATTGCGCACTGGGCAGGGAAGTGGGGGAGGGGTGCAGCATGAAAAGGTGGGTCTTTGGTCTGCGCTTGAAAGTGGTCAGGAAGTCGGCAGTTCTGACCTTGATAGGAAGGTCATTCCACCAACAGGGAGCCAGGACATGCAGCCATCTTGAAGCAGATGGAAACACGAGTGTAATGGAGTAGCACGTGCCTCACAAGCAAGTGTTCCAATCATGAAAACGTCTGCAGAACACAAACTTGGCCTGCTCTAGAAGTATTCTGTAGTTCCTGTACACGTTATTAGCGGAGTATAGCAAGTATTAAAGTACTGTTTTCGTTGTTTATGCAGAAACTCGCTGAATTTGAAAGGGTTTGAACTTTCAAGCACTGCTATAGCGTTAGGGTCTAGTAGAGCTTGACCAGATGCTCACAGCAACCTCTTTTTAGCATGAATAATATACACTTTCAATTATTGTGAATTCCCACAAAAGCTATACTCGACTGCTCCATATTAGATATTGACCAGATGCTCGAGTAAGCAATCATATGCTCACTGCTTCCTGGATTAGCAGACCCCTTTTACACGTGGGGGGGGGATGTTTTTTAAAACCACTTTAGGATCTTGGACGGTGATGAATGTTCAGTGACCTTTTCCAGAGGTTGTGTGCGGGGTGTGTAGAATTAATCTGAATGCTGTTCTCAGGTGTGAATTCAGTGCGTCAGAGCAGGCTCAGGACTGGCTGCGGCGACTCACTGCAGCTGTACACCCTCCCACTCGCCTCAACGAGCTCTTCGCCTTTGCCTTCCACACCTGCAGTGCCAGCGCACCAGCTGAGCCGGACCTGCATAAGAATTGCCACACTGGTACAGGTTGCACAACACTTCTGCTCACACACTGTCTTGCATAATTATACAGATGTACAGGACTTAAGACTAATTTCTCTCGCTTTGGGTTGTTGGGAGGAAATCCTTGCAAGTTGAAAGTCTAGACTGGATTTAAAGTGCTAATTTGGGAAGTTGGCCCTTGTTTCATTGAGGGCGTGTTTTTGTGTGATCTCCAGGAGAACATGTGAGGAACCGATTTAAATATGAAGTGTGCAGGATGGGCTTTGACACCCACAGTGCCTGGAGAATCTCTGATGTTAACAATAATTACAGGTGACCCTTTCTTTATTTGGGACAATTATCACTGGAGTCAATATTTCAGTGGGGAGGTTCATGGGGGCAGATAATGGCATCATTGCACAACTAAGAATCGGACTTTCAGTGTCAAACTGACTTTTTTTTTTTTTTTATAGCATTAAAATGCATTTAGTATTTAAACATCTGAGTCTCGAATGTTACACTTTGACGTACAGAGCAAACATTAGCATTAGCTATTCCCTATTCCTGTAAACCAAAGAAGGTAACGTTGCTTGGTTGAAATAACCAATAGATGGTCATTGTTAAAATAAATGACCTTTAGGGAGAGCTTGAAATGTCTGAAGGGTAAAAAAAAATCCGTTCATGTAAGAATTTATGCTGTCCTTTTGACTTGGTATATATGCTCCCTACAAAGGAGACGTGATGGCATTTATACATCCTGTGTAGTGTACTATAAGCTTTTGTTTCTTGGGATTCAGCTACAGAATAAGATTAACTGCAGTTGGAAATTGTTTGCTTTTGAGACGAGTCATTTTGCCAGAAGGTTTAAGAAATGTTGACAATGAATTATGATGGCAAGTAAAAGCCAAATGTGATGTTACACATTCAAATGTAATTTTAAAATTTGAATATGTAAAGAACATGAAAATGGAGTAGTATTTCAACACCTGACATCTTGCCAAAGCCCTAACAAACGCAATAAGCCAAGATGGATATTTTTGAAGTGTGTGTGTGGGGTGTTTTTTAAATGTATGTACAGACTATTATAATACTTGAGGGGAAGATGCTGGTTACAGAAGGCAAAAATCAAGATGTGTAAATGGATTTTGTAATCTCTTGTCCTCTTCAAATAAAATTTAAATGGAATCATGAGCGCTCATGAGACTTACACCACTAATGGAGATGTTAAACTCTATTTTATGTAAACGGTACATGTTGAACAATAGAAATGTCTTGTATTACATGGAAAAATGTGCCTTGACCGAGTTTTGCTTTTCAGACTTTGTGCCAGTTACCCAGAGAAGATTTTGGTGCCGAGCTGGGTCACAGACGCAGAGCTAGAGAACGTGGCAGCATTCCGATCCTGGAAGAGAATCCCAGCTGTTGTTTATAGGTGTTTGCTCACTTGACACCCTTTTATCTCCCAGCACAGATGATGACGACTTCTGCACCTGTATTTTATACTGAATTTAACTTTTCCCTAGACATCAGAGCACGGGTGCTGTGATTGGTCGGTGTGGGCAACCTGAGGTGAGCTGGTGGGGCTGGCGGAATTCAGATGACGAGAACTTGGTGCAGTCCATTGCTAAGGCCTGTGGCATGGATCCTGCAGCTGTTAAACGTCTGAACAATGACTCCGGTGTCCACAACAGCTCAGATGAGTGTAAGAGCTGCTTTCTGATCAGTAATGTAATCAGTTTTACAGAATGTTTGACCTCCTGAATGATTTTTCTTGTGTGTATTAGATTCTGATGTTACTAACGGCAATGGGGCAGTGGAGCCAATTGGTCCTCCACCTCAAAAACTACTGATACTGGATGCCAGGTCATATGCTGCTGCCGTGGCCAATCGAGCCAAAGGGGGTGGCTGTGAATGCCCAGGTACACATGCCTGCTTGAGTTTTTGTATACTGTGTTGGGTCCCTGGCTGACATAAATGGAATAGTGTAAATCAGCATGGTAAATGTTGCTCTTAAAGCCAATTGGCAGCATGAGCTGGAAGAAAGCCAGCTTATTAACGTGTGCAGATACAGGGCACTGTTGTCTCTGACAGTCCCTTACATTCAGCGTGATGAGGGTGGACTATGAGCTGCTTATTCCATAACGCATAAATTATTTAAAGGCAGCGCTCTGGCAATACGTTTGATAAATTTCAGGGGTGCTATCTGCCAAGCAGGGCATACAGGGCAAATGCTAAATCATTTCCTATGCTAATTTGCACAAAATGCATGAAGTGGCTCCTCATGTCAGCACTGGAGTATACTGGTACAAGTTATTCCTCAAATGTGACCTGTAGTTTTGAATATTGAGATTAACCCCACCCTTTCCCTTGGTAACATTTTGGCTCGTGTGGTCATCTTGATGTAACTTTCCTGTACTGAACAGCACTCTAAATTCGTCAAGGTAAATGGAGAATGTTTTGTAGTTCGGTTATGTGATTGACTTGCTAACATTAGTGATTGTTAACTATATGCTTCACTATACATCAGTAATGTATCAAAAGCATAGTGTTTGTCCCACCATTTCCTTTCTTGGAATGGGACTACGCATTCCTCTTTAGGGTTGAAATGATATTGTGGTGTGCTGCACAGAATGTAAAGAACACTGATTTGTTCCATGTAGTGCGTGTTTGTTTACAGGGAACCATTTGGGATTTGGCTTAACGTAGCCTAGAAATGGTCGGAAACAAGGTTGGCGTCAGCATTATGGGAATGCATGTATAGTAGCTGGAGTGACCTTTTAGTGTTGATGAAGGCAAAGGTCAGATTCGCATTTAAGTGACTTTTGAATCGTTAACCTGGTTCAGTTTAAAGCAGATACGCAGAACCTTTTATTTTTAAATAAATTTGAGTGGGTAGTATCTCTATCCTTGACTCTTGTATGCTGCATAAATGGGGAATTAAAAAAAAAAGTTAAAATCGACCGCAAAGTTGGCATTCGAGCTGTTCTGCTGAGCCAGCCAGCCCTGAATGCGTGACGTCACAGCGGTAACCAGTTTTAAGGCCGAGGCCTTTAACAGCTATAGACCAAGTCATATAAATAAAACTTTATGGTGAAAATAAGAAATACCGTTACCGACTTGCTCAACTAAGACTGATTGACTTCGTTGATTGTGGGTTGACTCTCATTAAAACAGGATGGGTGTTATAACTTATGCAGTATACATGCATGCATTTTCACTGATCAAACGTAAAAGGCTA
>JAODOF010000021.1:13993944-14004733 GCA_027576175.1 Sciades proops | reverse complement strand
ACATCAACTCCTCTCACACTTTGCGGAGGAATTTCACCAAACTTGGCAAAAGGCTTTGTTATATGACCGTTATATGCATGTTGAAATTTCGTTTAATTTGGGTAAATTTTCCCAGAGTTATGCCCTTGATTATTAACAAACTTGTACTTTGACAATTTCATCAAGGTGTGCCTGCTTTCTGAAATCAACTTCCCTCACAATTTTTATCCCCCACTGGGCGAAAGACCCAAAGGGGGATTATATCGTGGTGATGTCAGTCCCGGGAAGGGTACTCACCTTCTGAAATCAACTCCTGTCACAATTTTTGGAGGAATTTCACGAAACTTGACAGGATTCTTTATGTCGGTAATGCGCATGCTGCAATTTCATTCAATTCAGTCACACTTTACCAGAGTTATGGCAGAGTTGCCAGCAAGGGATATTGTGCCCTCGGAACACTTTTTTTTTTTTTTGGTAATAACGTTTTCTTCATTTACTCTATTTTTAAAAATATTGTGGGAATATATCAAATTGTGAACCCAATATCATGAATTAAATTGAATCGTGAATTTGTCATTACGTGCCTGTTTAAAATACATTTAAGTAAAATACAAATAGACTAGCAATTTCCCTTGGAGAATTAGTGTTAAACGCGCCAGTGAAGAATTATTTAATAGGCTCCTTGAAAGAGGCTGAAATTGAAAGCCATCCTACTGCAGTAATAAACTTAATTCCAGCAAGTGATCATGAGTTTTACCTTTTTAGGTCCTCATGTTAAAACCTGAAGCACAAGCATATGGCTTGGGAAAAAAATATTCCTGTTGTTGGAAAGAGAAATGACGGAATTGAAGAGTTGACCTTTATCATGTTACATTGCTTGTTTTTTGTTGTCATTAACCGGCCCGTGTGTGTATGTGTGTCCCTTAGGCTTGACTGTGAGTGCGATGGCCGCCCTGATTCTAATGACCACGTCCATCGTCTCAGTGATAGGCTCAGTGTACCTGGCCTACATCCTCTACTTTGTCCTGAAAGACTTCTGCATCATCTGCATTACCACATATGCACTGAACTTCATTCTACTCGTGCTCAACTACAAGAGGCTGGTCTACTTGAACGACGCCTGGAAGCAACAGCTAAAGCGGGACTAAAAGGAAAAAAAAAAAAGAAAAAAGGATTAAAAAAATAATAATAATAAAAGAAAAGAAATGTGACCTCCGAACATTTGACTTGCCACCGGGAGACCTTGCTTCCAAACCAGTGTCTATTCTGCGTACATGTAAAAAATGAAAATACCCAGTCTGAAGAAAATTAAAATCCTAGGGCCGCAGATCATAAGTTCATTTGCATTTACGAAGGAAGGATTTAAAACAGAAAAAGTGTTTTGGGTTTTTTTTTTTTTTGGGGGGTGTTTTTTGTTTCTTGCTCATGAGGGATGGGGCCAAGATAAGCAGAGTCAAAGGTGGCTCGCAAAAGCACTTGCAGAGAACCAGCTACGAGTACGGACAGAGGAAATCCTGTGAAGAACAAAGCAAGCAGGAGAAACGTAGAGAAGGCATAGCCCTGTCAAATGGTGCTTACTTTAATCCAGTGGAGAAGTCTTGTTTTTATGGCGCTGTACATCAACTGAATTATGGGCTTTTAATTGAATAAAAGTGCATGATCATGAGGTTTATGTACGGTTCAGAGGTATTTCCATTCAAAGACATAAAAAGGATAGAAATCGTTCAACAAATAAATTGTAATTTTTATGTTTACAGTTTTGTTTTTTTTTAAACTTCATTTGAGTAAGACCACTAATTTTTATTAACTGTGGGAGAGTCGTGAGATGTTGGTATGTAGATCAAAATTGGTGTCATCTATGATTTTTTTTTTTTCCTGCAGTTCTCTAGGTAGATATTGTGTTAGTTACTTGGACAGTTTGTGTTCTAAAAAGCAACAAACTACGGCAACATCATTACTTCTGTCAAGTAAAATAACCAAGCTGTTTGACTTGAGCTGATTTCATCTTGCACTTGTGTTGTTGATCTACACTAAGCTCTCACATTCCAGTTTTTACTCATCGTAGGGGTTATAGGCATCCGTTACATTTGTCATAATTTGTTTAAATTGCACCTGAGAAGGAGTAAGAAGTAAGGCTTCTTAGCTGTAGGTCAGGCCTAGAGTTTGTTTGGGGAAACTTGGAGTTCACAGTTGTGAAAAGGCTAACTTGTGAACGAGTCTGTAGAGCAGTACGTACTTCTCCCCACCCTGCTGAGACGGTTCTTCAGACAAGTTCCCTTTTCTGTACTCTATTGTAAATACTCTTGTATGTCAGCATTCCTGTACACACAGTAACATTCACTAGAGAATAATGTGCCTAAAATTCTTTTTTTGTCCTTGACTCGAAATGTGTTGTACTTAAAAGTATTTCATTGTGTCCCTTGTTTCTTGTGCATTATTGTGATTTTCAGCCTTTCCGGCCCACGTACAAAACATTCACTGCTCTACATTGTTTTTATTGCCTGTCATTTAACATTCATACACATTCACAGCCCTTGTATAATGCTTTTATATTTAGTTTTCAGTTGCCACATTTACTGTAGCTGCTTCTGCTATGTACGACTACAGAACAGTATTTGGAGTAATGCTGTTAAATCTGTTGAGGATCTACACTGGTATGTGAAAATAGAAAGTAAGTTACGTACCTAATTGGGATTCTATGACTGTCGGAGCGGTCTCCTTCGGAACGAGTGCATTTGCTGAGTATCAATAGCAAAGTTGTGACCCCATGCGTGGAGCCTATTCAAGGGTCTGCACCTTGCCACAACCTGTCCACTAGCCATTCTTGTCAACCCTAATGACCAAAATGGCATGGTGAGCTTTCACTCTGTCACAGAAATATGGTTAGTTTTGTAACCTTGTGGTGGTGGCGGTATTCTTTCGGCTGCTCCTGTTCATCCGGGGCTGCCACAGCAGATCTGTTTGGCATATTTGATTTGGTGTAGGTTTTTACACTGGATGCCCTTCCTGACGCAACCCTCCCCGATCTATCCGGGCTTGGGACCGGCACTAGGTAAGCACTGGCTTGTGCAACCCCAGTGACTGGGTATTTTACCTAATCTGCAATTCTTTGAACTGTAGGGTAAACTGGAGCACCCAAAGGAAGTCTATACAGACATGGGGGGAACATGCAAACTCCACACAGAAAGGCTCCTGTCGGCCATGAGGTGTGAAGCTTCTTGCTGTGAGGCGACAGTGCACCACCGTACTGCCCAACCTTGTGTTCTACTTCCTTATGCTTAATTTGGAACTAGTGGTACCTATTTATGTTATGAGGCTTTGTAACACCTCTTGATTGCTCCCTGCCAGCACTGATGCCGTACTTTTATTAATAGCGAACATTCTGATATTGACACTAAATATCTTGAAATTCTGATCCTGTATATGGTGTACCTCAAAGCATAGAAACAGCTAATCAGTGTCGTCGTCTCCCCCCAAAAGCTGGCTGTAACAACTTCATACTTCGACAGTCCTTACTGGGGAAGGGGCTTGTTACACGGTGTGTTGGCTGATGGCTCATGCCATTCACCAACTCGTCTGGCCATAGTGATGGCCCCAAAAATGGTGTTTAAGAGTGAGACCCTTTTCTATATACATCATCTTTTGGTTCAAATGGTAAGTTGCAGAAACTGATCGATTGCTGAAGCAACATTTTGCATGGAGGTTGGAGACATGCTGTGTACATCCAATTGACTAATTTACGCAGTCTAAGTGGTAGACCAGAACTGTGTTCAGATAATGGTGCCACATATATCTTTGGGATAGACCCAGAAAGAGTTGGTTGTAGCTGACTACAAAAACATTGATTATGGGTTTCATGTTCAGTGTTTCAAACCATAGCAACAAGCTTCCCACCTTACTGCATACACAGGTGGAGTGTATGTTCACTCATAATGTCTGACCCTTTGCAAGGATGCCAGTATACTGGGGTTAATCCCAGTGTCCAGACTGGTTGCGTAATTGGATGTGTTGCAGTGATGACTACAAGAATGGTAGTGGTTGAAAAGCATACGCCTTTGGTCAGTTGTTGCACCAATGCATCTTGGCCCAAACATTTGTCTCTGCTCTGTTTATGAAGCACATTGGAAATTGAATAGCCTCTGTATGCAAAAATGGATCAACTTCTTCCTTTTCCTTAGGTCCTTGTAAATTTGCCCCTTGCTGCATTGCTTCTGATGGCGCTAGTCCTACAGGTACACATCTATTTGCCCATCCAAGCATCACTTCTGATTTTGTACCCTCTTGGTGGTTGATGAAAAATACCACCCTGGGTGTTGTCAGTTAAGCTTGCCACATGAACCACAGTCTGCGTATGTGACGTGTGGCCACTCGCAATTTTGTGGCTGTATCCATAATTGAGGTAGCTCGGTCTTCCACCAAAAAGACTCGAATAGTGTGCATGTTAGGCTTCATGCTACTGACCACTCTATTAAAAGCAAGTGACTTGTGATTGAATTTTAGTAATAGAGCTTCCATGTCTGAGATCGGAAGCATTGTCTGGCCCATCACTTGCTTTTGGCCTGCTCACACAGCAGCTAATCATCCAAATAAGGGAGTATGCATAGACCTTGGTGTTGCAAGGGTGAACTCCGAGGGCTGAAGTGTACTTTTGTGGACATGGCTTCTCAGTACATGGATACATACATGTGCATGGATGTCTCCAAAGTATACTTGATTTTCTGCTGTTGCAGATGGGTCTCGGCACACAAGCTGAACACGTGCTTTATTGTAATACCTGCCTTGCACCCTTGGCTTCACAGATGAACAATGCGCACAAGCCCATACAGACACTAAATTTGGGTGTTGATTGGACATGTCCGCTGAAGTATACCCAAGGTCAGTTGTGAATGTCCCGCTTCCTAAACCTAACCAAAAGTGTAGAGTACTTCATGATGCCTCAATGCTTTTGATGAATCGTGCCCTGGAAATCTGGTCACACCCTGATCTGGCACAAAGCCATTTTAGTGGATATTCTTTGCTATATGTAATTCCGCTCATCCTCTGTTCGAGTTGCTGAAACACAATTTCACAGGCTAGATGTTGACTAAATGTGTTTAATTTGTGAACAACTTGGTCATTTTGAGCAAGTCTCGAAGTTGAACAAATTCTGTATTGCTTACGATCAAGCATTAGTTCTGATTGGTCTGAGTTGGAGATTTCTACAGTTTCATCATGCCAGGTTATATCCTGTTGCTTGGAATTCTGCCTCTAAGGTATCAGTGCTCATTGCACCTGACCTTATGGACATTATCTCAATAAGGCCAGGAGCAATATACATCATCTTGGCATCTGTCTTGCATTTATGTGCCGAGCTTCAATCAGCCTGTACCTCTATTGAGGCCACTGGTGTTTCTACCGGAGGCATTGAGAATATCGTTTTTTTATCAGGTCACAGATTGAATGCAGTCATGAATGTGCAGAAAAGCTCTCAAAGAAAATGGGTACATTGTAGAATAGGTACATCTCTTGCTCGAGCGTCTGTACCACAAAATGAGTTCGTGTTCCATCAGCCATCAAGTGGAAAATTCAAATTTAGTTTCAATAAGTCAGTCTGAAATTATCCTGAAGTGCATTTGCTGCTGAGCCACAGCCCTGCGTTACACTCCGATCATCAGATGGTGGGAATTCTGGCCTCTCTGCCAAGGTAGACTCGTTCTTCTATATTAGAAGATGAGAATCAGCCTTTAGGGTGTCATCAGGGTCTGTCTCTATGTGAGGCAGCTTTACTGAGTTTCTCACAGTTCTGCACTGTTGTTCTGTTGCTTTGCTGCTAACAGCTCTTGTATTTATCTTCTGTCTTTTGGTGAATCGTCTTCATTTCAACATAGTAGTCATAAGTCTTTCCTGCGCCATGCCCTGGTCTTCCCAGGTAGTCTCCCGTCCCAGTACTAACCAGGCCCTTAAGGCACATTGGGCAGCACTGATCTCCGTTTCTGTAGCCCTCTGCCTCTCGCCTATACAACGAGGGTTACAGTGGGGGTTGATCCTCAGGTAACCATGAGAGTTTGACTCCTCACTCGCATCTGTATTGCAGCGTGTCTTGCCAGATGGCAGTAGGTACTATTTTTATGATGTTCTTTGGTATGACCTGACCACAAGTAGAACTTGTGATCTCCCAACTGAGAGCTGGGCATGCTAACCACTAGGCCAGCTTACGGTTCAACATAGTAGTACCACTTGCTATTCCCATTCAAGGGGATTGTGCAGCAGAGCTTTCTGTTTTTGGTTCTTGCAGCAATATCTGCTGTCTGTTTTGCCCCTGCTCTTATACGACCATGCAACATAAGAGGAAAAAAATAATGACTAGTCCACAATATTCACATTGTGGTGCATAATGATGTCATAAGGCCAAGGTTCTGTAAGTTCTTGTCAAAGGTGCTCTGGTCCTAAAAAATTTTGAACATTGATTTTGTCCATCGGGGTGGTACGGTGGTGTAGTGGTTAGCACTGTCGCTTCACAGTAAGAAGGTTCTGGATTCGAGCCCAATGGCCGATGAGGGCCTTTCTTTGTGGAGTTTGCATGTTCTCTCTGTGTCTTTGTGGGTTTCCTCCGGGTGCTCCAGTTTCCCCCACAGTCCAAAGACATGCAGGGTAGGCTAACTGGTGGCTCTAAATTGACCGTAGGTGTGAATGGTTGTCTCTATGCGTCAGCCCTGCGATGATCTGGCGACTTGTCCAGGGTGTACCCTGCCTCTCGCCCATAGTCAGCTAGGATAAGCTCCAGCTTGCCTGTGACCCTGCACAGGATGAGCGGTTATGGATAATGGATGGATGGATTTTGTCCATCATCCAAGTCCATTGGGGCCTGGCAGAGCAAACCGCTCTCCATGTTGCCCTGAAATACAAGCGGTCAAAAAAGTTCACATCATTATGAATTTGTACAGTTATGCAATGGGGTACTGGGGGTATCGCCCATACTGTCACAAACAGTAGGCCATGTGTCTGTTCTAAGGACACAGTCAACCATGGTGACAATACCAAGTCAAACCCTGGAGTTATAGTCACCCAAGGTTTGTCTTAATGCACTCTTCTTTGACAATGAAGATTTAACAAAGACACAGAATTAGAGTGCTGTTTTTCTTTAGTGTTCTGCCTGATGGCATGTCTGCTCTGACAGCTTCAGCTCTCAGAATTTCTAGGGAGGAATTACCGTAGTGGTTTCTCGTTGTCTTCTGCTAGATTGAGGTTTTCTCCTCCCTATGGACAATTTAGAGTAGCCAGTTCACCTAACCTGCATGTCTTTGAACAGTGGGGGAAACTGGAGCACCCGGAGGAAACCCATGCAGACGACATACAAAATCCATACAGAAAGGCCCTCATCGGCCACTGGGCTTGAACCCAGAACCTTCTTGCTATGGGGCGACAGTGCTAACCACTCCACCACTGGTGGCATGATGGTCTTTAAGTTCACCTTTTCACCTCCACGGCAATGGTGAAGAGAGGATAAATAAACATGATGTCCCAGTGACCTTTTATAGGCTACACACACATGGTCAGGGTCACAAGATGATGATGATTTTGCTATGGGTACTCTGCAAGGAAATGAGCCCAGTTCTGAAGTTCTATTTATGATGGAAACGGCCCTCCTCAACATATGAAAGTAGAACTTACTAGCTTTCATTTACAGCCTCTACCTCTTAGTGTTGCCCCTTGTTCTTTGTACTATCCAAAGAGACAGTCAACACAATCAAGCTGTTCTGTTTTGCGTGACCCACATTTCTGAATTGTGAATCTGATTTGTGTCCCTTTCTATCAGTGACAAGAATGTTATGTTTGGGTGCATAGCGTGGTGTGGTGTATTGTGTCTGTATGTGTGGTCTCGTGAGTAACCTACTGTTGAATGCTTGATGACGCTTATTTGCGCTTCAGCCATGTCATATTTGTACTGTATTTGCGCAAACCTGATAAAGCTTCATGACTTTCAAAGACAGGAAAAAGTGAAATGTCTAGTCAGAAACTTTGGCAGCTTTGAAACCCAAACGAATACATCCACTACTTTTCAGTGCTTCAGGCTGAGCTTTGCAGCTGTCAGGCAAGTAGAGATGTCTCCTTGTCCTGATTGATTGGATGTTGGTTACTCCATCCAGTCTGAGTTGCCAAAGACCAGAGTTTTCCCTTGGAGCAGATAATTTATTGAAGAAGCCGAATTTGATGAACGTTACTAAATGTTACGAATATTACCTTTCGGATCACGTTGTTTTTGCTTATATTCTTCTGCCGGTTTTCTTTCGCAACTGTTATCATGTCACTCTGAGTCCTTGAACTGTGTCCTTGTTCCTGAAGGTTTTCTGGTTGTCAACAACAGACAAAAAAAACCAACCAGTACTTTTAATGGAGATCAAAGCTTGAATTTACTTCAGTCAGACGTCTACAGTCAGGACTTTTGTGAACCGGGATGACTTTCTTGTATTCGTGCCGATCGCAAAATAGCTCTTTGCTGTACGTGTTCAGTACTATCGCTTAAAAAGATCACCATATGTGTACACAAAAACGTTAACACTGCAAAAACATCGTTTAGAGATCTGCCGAGTGTAATCCAATTCGTCTGTGTGACGTCCAAGTGTACATCCTGTGGTTATGGCAGTTTTGTCGTTTTCTTGAGTTAAACACCTCTTCCTTTCCAGAGATGTCAAGTTCAGTCGTTGTAATGCAAATCAACAATGTAGAAAGTCTGAAGAGATCATTAGTGCACATCATTTGATGTGATCTCACGATATAAAAATGTTCCAATGGACCACTACAACATTGAGAGAGTTGCATCCAGTTTAATACTTCAATAAAAGTGCCTTCTGTTTGTCCTTCAATAGATTAGACCAAGCGTACAGCCATGGCTTATGCAAAGAGAGGCAACAGAATTTAGCAAGCCTTCCTGACGCTCAGTTAAGACTGACTGACTATGGTGTTCCCTTAACATCAGTATTAGGGTCTCATCCAGGATTCACCGTGCCACCTAAAGCCACATACAGCACACCCACCCACTTCTTTTCCAAACAAAATGGCTGCTTTGATACATTTTTTTTATTTATTTTATTTTTAGCTGATTGTCAACTTTTAGATGTACATGTGCGTTTTGGATTTTGGTTAGGAATAGAAATGTTTGAAAACCATGTTTATGAAGCGTCTCACTGTTGATCGAGGAGAAGGTTCCGCATGTTAGGATCTGGCAGGTACAAACTAAACCAACTTCAAGAGGTTTGATATGTATATAAAATTTGTGGAAAATTTTGTGGAGGAAGTTTTCACCAAAGTATGTTTTAAAACAAAAAGGAAAATTATTTTATTACATGTTACAAGCAATCAAGTATGACAGCACAGGAAAAAAAATAAAAATTGGATTAAACTGATCAAAATGTGTGAACGAGTTAGAAGCCCAGACCGAACATTGACAGTACAAACAGTGTTTTTGTGGAACTGGTCTACCATTAAAACATTCCCTCAGCTATTACTTCTCTCTGGACTCTCTCTTTTGATCAGTTGCAGTATTTGTAGTTCGATGATCTGGATCCAGCCCCTGCCTAAACGTTCCGCTTTGATAAGATTACTAAGAGGACATTCATGTACTGATGCAAGATGATCTATTCCGGTAGCAGTTTGTGTATTAAAATATTAATTGACGTGGTAAAAAATGAGCCTGGGCTATTTAAATAAAAAAAAAAAAACACACAACAACCACCCTCCAACATGCTGTGATTTATTAAACCACATCCCAGTACATGGTCAAAAATTATGACTGGTTCGAGCGCTCTTTACAGTTGAGTGCAAACCCCCAGGACAAAATAATGAAAAAGCATTTTCTCATTTAGACAACTGATACCATTTTAATCAAAGCTTCCCTTTCTTAGCATTGTATTAATATAAATAACTTGCATCCGCCATTTGTTTAGCTCGTTCTATATTTTAGGTTATCTGGTAAGATGCGTGCGTGCACACATTTAGTTTTTATATTTCTTGGAGTTTGGTATTGGAGAGTAAATTTTTTTTTTTCACCTGGAATTCATGGGGGATGCAAACATTTGCACTCAACTGCACATATACAGTAGTTGTGATACGATAATATAATATTGCTTGTTAGGTTTTGATCTGAAGGAGGTTGAATTGACAAAGTGTGATCCAAGAATATAGCTCTGCTCCCTAGAAGATTCTGCCTCAGGGATCGATCCAGGAGGAAACAGTCACTGACGGACATTTTAGTTATTTAGCACAAAAGTCTTTTAGCACAACTCTAAGTTCTTTAGCACAAGCTCCAAGAACGCTTGATCTTTATTATGAATACTTGCTAATAACGTTTAAAGATGTTTGATGGATTTTTTTTCTTAATGAAAGTTGCTGAGATTCCGATCAAAAACGAGCGATTGTATTTCCCCACTCCGCCATCTTGAAACCGCCATGTTTGATGTATCCTGTATATTATAATTGCCATTCATTCCAGGATACTTTAGTGGAAGTTTCTTTCGTTTGTTTACATATCGTAACTGTTGGTTTACTAAGGAGACATGATTCTCATTTTTCTCATTGAAATTGATCTTTTTGCAGTTAAAGACTTTGTAGCTTTATTAGTCAAATACACATGAAAACAATATCAAATGGACTTTTGATAATTTGAATAAGTTTTTAGGAATAGATTTGGCTCTTAACCAGCAAAACGCATGATGTCAAGCAGGGCAAGAAACATACAGTAGTGCTTGGAAGTTTGCGAACCCTTTAGAATTTTCTATATTTCTGCATAAATATGACCTAAAACAACATCAGATTTTCACACAAGTCCTAAAAG
>JAODOF010000021.1:13781999-13793749 GCA_027576175.1 Sciades proops | reverse complement strand
TGTGAATGGTTGTCTGTGTCTATGTGTCAGCCCTGCGATGACCTGGTGACTTGTCCAGGGTGTACCCCGCCTCTCGCTCAGTCAGCTGGGATAGACTCCAGCTTGCCTGTGACCCTGTAGGACAGGATAAGCGGCTACAGATAATGGACGGATGGAAATGTTTTTTATATGGCACGAGATACTTCCATTAAAATCGTGCGCTCTGATTGGTTCCTTGGTGGGTAGTATTTTCCCGTAATGCCCGTGGGCGATTACGGACTTTCTTTCCAAGGCGCTGGCTTTCAGTGTTGCAAAAAACAAACAGAAACAAAATGATTTAAAAAAAATAAGGTTAATTGGAAATCAAAACGGAATCAAAAACGGCTGAAGCACAAAAGACAAAGAGTCACCAAGTTATTCAAGAAATAAGCAACGAAGACCATTCAGAAACCGCTAACCACTAACAGAAATTCAGTTTTGAAACCGCTAGCCGTTTATTCTGCATGCGTGACTGGACTACCTTACAAATATGACGTGACTGAATGCCTCGTTATAATGACCATATGTTTTAATCTTAGAAATAAAAAAGGCATATTTTATTTTATCTTATTAACCTTGCTTGCTCTGTCTTTACAGGAAAATATCAGACTGAAGTCTTTTTGTATGGACCGTGTTGTCAATAACTCGGTCTGATATTTTCCCGTAAACACAGAGCAAGCAAAGTTAATAAGTAGTTAATATAATATTAATTAACTAAATCTGTCCTGAGTATTCTGTGGAATTTAGTTTAGTTTAGTTTAATTTTGTCTATAAAATCACATTCAAAATGAAATGTTATATTAATGTTTTATATTAGAATATTATTATAGGCTCATGTTAGGCAAAATAAAATGGCCACATTTCTTAGCCTGTTATACTTCTTTCCAAATTCAGTTCCAGTGCATGGATATCCCCCTTGTGTCTACAATGAACATTTAATGAGCAGACACTCTGTATTGAGTCTCAGTAAAGCCACACATTTCACCAGTGCTCATTTTGATCTTTTGAGCATCGCAGAACAAAAGAAAGGCCAACAATACAGCAGGTCTGTCAGCCAGTCCCTGCTGTCAGAGAAAATAAACGACATTTCAAAGAACTGAAAACAGGCATTGTTCTGCATGTCGACCGGTCATGCTGTTTGCGCGGCAGTCTTTAGGAATTTCTAACACTCTTTTGGGTCACAAGACAAACAGCTTCAGCTTTCCCCTGATGAACATTGAATATATTAACATCTTCATCTTTCAGCTGCTCCCGTTAGGGGTCACCACAGCAGATCAGTTCCGCATATTTGATTTTGGCATAGGTTTTACACTGGATGCCCTTCCTGACACAACCCTCCCCAATCTATCTGGGCTTAGAACCAACACAAAGTATGCACTGGCTTGTGCAACCCCAGTGGCTGGGTATTTTACCTAATCTGCATGTCTTTGAACTGTGGGGGAAACCCACGGAGAACACGCAAACTCCATACAGAAAGGCCCCCATTGACCACGGGGTTCAAACCCGAAACCTTCTTGCTGTGAGGTGCCACTACACCATCGTGCCACCCAGGGTCCTTGGTTGCCATTATGTTACCCAAACTTCTAACTAGCGGCTTGCTTACCAAAATAACGTTGGGCTTGTGGGACATTACTTCATGGCTTAGCCTACAGTTCTTTTTAGATTATCTCCACCACTTATCAGAGTTCTGATTTTTCTTTTCCTCTTCTTTTCTCTTATAGGTTCCTAGGCAGGTCTGATGTCTTCATTTCTAAAAGTGCAACAAATCAAGATAAACTTGCACAAGTCCCACATGTTATCAGATAAAATAGTGTCCCCATTAGACAGGGTATCTGGTATAGCATTGTACATTACCCATCAGAGGATTTGCTGGAATTCTGTACTTTAAAATTTGACATTTTCATAAACTCGGTCTTGGCCTTCCTGGGACCCTTCTCGAAACTTGTGGCCCTACGCAATTGCCTGTCCTGTCGCTACACCACCGGGTACGTTACGGTACGCAGCCCTGTGACACAGCAGTTTGCAAAAGATGCATTTGTCCAGCTTCACGTGTCTTGGAGGAAAAACGTGTTAGCCTTCTCCCTCCCCCAGTTGATAGCTGTTGTATGACAGAGGAGAGCTGGCTGGTGGGTGGAAACTGACAGGTGACCAAATTGGAGAGGAAGAGAAAAAACATATCTGGTAAGAATATTACAGAGGGGAGCCGTCAGGGCCTTCTAGGCCTTCAGAGAAGCCCAAACATATCAGCATTTCAAATGTTATGTTTAATTTCTTTCATTCGTTCATAATTTCATGATAATTCTTCTCTTCTGATTTTAATTTGGCCTCATTTCCTATCAAATTTGCTTCAGAAATGAAAGCGTTACTGTCCTGAAAATATTAAAATCGAGTTATCCAATGAGATTGTTTTGTTTGTTGTCTCTAGGCAGAGCTGCTCACTCATTGGTTAGGACTTCATTGCCGGAACAGAAGGCCATGGCAGTGTATGTTTATATAGGAAGCGACAGATGACTTAATCAATCGGATTTTGATTTATAGTGGGAGGGACCAAAAATTGATCGCCCTCGGCCTACTCGAAGGCCAATGTGAGCTTAACCGCGAGTCGTGTTAACGAATGCTAATAAAGCGCTCAAGCTAGTGCTATCGAGAACAAGTAGCACAGGCTAACGACCGAGAAACGAAGATTTCTGTCTCCAGACGCTTCTTCCACGCAGCTCACTACAGAATTTTTCACTCAGACTTAAGTATTCATTTCCCTGTGTAATTTACTTAGTCAACAACTATACACAACGGAGCTATCTGGCAGGCTGCCGCTAATCCCTTGCAAAATCCTTTGCCCTGTTGCTTTTTTAGTGTGTCTGGCTAAGTTTTGGCTGAGCTCGAGTCCAAGCTTTAATAGTAACGGTTCGCCACTGGAGTATTAGTGTACCAGAAGAAGACAAATGCAGTTGGTGAAACTAGAAAATGTGAAAACAGAACTTTGTATGTTGGGAAAAAATCCACTATTCAACATCATTGTAAATGCCATTGATTTTTGATATTAATATTAATATTAATGTTTGCTTTTTGTCACAAACGACACCAGTAATTCTGGAGTTGACTTTATGTATGTTCATGAACGGTGTATGTGATGCGCAAGACATGGTGTCACGTCACAGGGTCTCATCACCACGCTCCTGTATTACACTTCACCCCAACTTCAACCTCATCCTCAGAAGCCAAAAAAAAGAATATTTTGCTCTTTTTTTTCCTGCTTCAAATAAGGATGTACTGTATATACTGGATATATATTTAGAAAATCATTTAATTTGTCCTCTTTCTAGAGATACAAACTCATCCTCAGTTGTACTGTCATTTTCCTGACCTGATGTTTCACCACGATAAGATTTTCCATTACACGTGTGATTCGATGACTCTCATTTATGTTCCACTGATATTACATTCACAAACGTATGTAACGTGAAGATCAGGGGTTTTAAATACAAGGAACGTGCCCTTCATTTGTGCTTGAAATACGGTACGATCATTAAAACATTTTTTAACTCTTTACAAACGTCCGAATACGTTTAACAACTCGTGCTTGAAACATTCTCCTCTGTGAGCCATGCTTTAGACAGCAGATTAACAAAAAAGTACACTTTAGTTCATTTACACATCATCCCTGTTATGTGAACTCAATTATATTGTTACCTGTTAATTATAAATAGTGTTTATTATATTTAGATATATTATATATTTAGATTACACATAGATATTGTATAATACAGATATTTTAGACATTGTGTATAATCTCGGTGTTGTATATGATGTAGATTTTATATAATAGTAATACTAGTTGTCGTAGATTGCATATTTATTTATTATATTGTGTAATGTCTATATTGCACATTACATCTACATATATACATTTTTCTTATATTACATATACATATCTTACATTAAACAGTTATTCTACGAAATCGAGTCGTACATGAGCTGAGGCTCTAAGTCACGTACGACGAGATTGAGTGGAATAACTGTTTTATTCTATCCATAGTCGCTGGATTTTCAGAAACGGAGCGTTTTTATTTTTTGCAAATTCGATAAATAAAAACTTCATACAAAACGTCCAACAAAATCGTTTCCGCTTAGAATGTAAACAAACCGGCGAAATCACAGTTGCAATTTGTGAAAAATGCTATAATGATGATAATTATTGGAAAAAAAAAAAAAAAAACACGTTCAAATAGTTTCATTCCATATTTTGTTGCTTTTTTTTTTGTATTTGTTGGTGTTTTATTTTCAAGTAGAGTTTTTATTTCGTCCTCGGTTGGTTCAATACCACGCTCCGCCATTTTGTTTTTCTCTCCTCACGGTATATGAGCTGATAGCCTAGTAGCAGAGTAGCTAATTAGAGCGTGCGATTGCTCATATCCAGTGAATGTGGATAGAATAAATACATACATTCACACTTTTTTTTTCCCTCCCCTGTATCACTAGACAGATGGCAACTGCCGGAACCAAATTCCTTGTGTGCGTCAACATACTTGGCCAATAAGCCTGGTTCTGGTTCTGCGTATAATTCTATGCTCAAAGTGTTATTTTTAAACTTGGGACTCATTTAAACAGCCATTTTATGTACTTTTCCTTTTTTCTGAATTACAAGAGATAAATGGCACCCCAACTGTGGATTCACCCACATAGTCCAACCATACAGTGATTTTAGCTCCGTCTTTACAGAGGTCAGGCAGTTTATCACCCTGATAGCATCTCGAGATCGCAGCATCATATTGAACTGGATGGATAATCCTACATGACAGGCGCCATTGCAGAATGAGGTTGCAACACAGTTTCACTTCTGTGTTATTAAACTGCGGTGCTGGCACTGGCGAGTGAGCTGCGTATACACTATGTGCAAGCATGCATGTGTGTGTGTGTGGGTTTGTCTATGTAGTTACACAAAGCATGCCTAGCTGGCTGTAACACACTTGAGACATAACGCGTATAAGTGATTTGTTTGCAAATTACATTTCCGACGTGTCACGTGTCACAGGCGATCCCTTATTTATTTCCTTTACTTACGATTAGACACTTTTAAAACAATGCTTCCATTTGCTGGACTGGTTATCGCAGCTTCTTGCTTGAGGTTTGTGTATTTTGTGTGGGAGGGGAAAATAAAATGTGAAAGATCATTATCTGTTCGAGTTCTGCGCTTGCAGAATTGGTAGACGCAGTTTGAGTTGGCGTTTGTGCAAAAGCACTATCTTTACCTTTCCGTTTTGAAAAGCGTCTAACTGATTTTCACTTCCATGCTCTTGGTGTTCGACTTGAGCGCTTCAAAGAAGCATGAGAAAAAAAAAGAAGGGATACGTTTTGAAAGTGTGCATGAGTGTGACGGTGAGAGTGCATGTTTATGGTCGGGCTCCCCCAGAATTTAAAGATGGCTGGATGTCCAGAAGCAGTATCTGTGTGAGAATTAGCAGAAAATGCTGGATCAGATCTCAGAGGGGGGAGAAGAGCTCGTAATATCAAGCTAACATGCAAAAATAACATGATATATGAAGCAGATTTGTTTGCGTTTTGATTTTACTGTATGTGAAATTAATTTTGTTTTTCGTTTACATTTTTGCACATTGATTTATTTTATTTTATTTTCTATTTTTTTGATAAGCTGCTGTTTTATTTAAAGCTAGACCGCCTTTCAGATTTTTCAAGTGTAGGTCATAAAAAGAATTTTCCACGACACCCAATTATTTTTGTTTAGTGGACAGAATTCCAATCACAGACTAACAAATTGTATTAGTTTTTTTTTTCTTTAAATAGAACAATTAATGAATTTAAGGCCATGTGGTCCGAAATTCTCCGCTATTTTTTTCCATGACCCGATTCAAGATACTACGTCATGCGTGACGTGGTGGGCTTTCCCCGTTCGCGCAAGGCATTGTGGGATACAAATTTGAAACGGGAGAGAAAAACGGAGGACGTGAGTGTGCGAATGAAACGTGAAAGACCGACGAAAGAAAGCGAGAAGAAAAGACGTTATGTTATATACGAAGGAAAGGAAACGCAGGACCAAATTAATAAATATCGGCGCTCAGCGAGCACCTCGGTGTGATCAGCTGTTCGTTTAGCGACAGAACGATGTAATCGTGAGTGCACGGTCAAAGGTAAACCTGCGCATGCGCACACGGACTTCGTCTATCTGCTATGCACGTTATTTGCTCGGGAATCTCCTCAAATTAAATAACTTCCCAGCCACGGAATGGCCTGATATTTTGTGAGATGTTACAGAAATAAACACAAATCGCATTTCGGAGGGAACTGAATTTCACCAGTTTTATGAAATCGAAAGGCCGTCTAGGTTTAATCAACGGTGGAACTCTTTTGTGTCACGTGAGCTGTCCTTGGCGAATCCCTGCACAAGATTTTTTTTTTTTTTTTTTGATAAGGGATATAATAAATGTATATATAACAACTCTTTACAATACAGATTACACTGATAAGCATCTATATGAATTAGGAAAGCTCAGCTTACATTGATCCAGCTGGTTCATCATCTTCATCAGAGGGAAAAAGCAGGGGAAGGGAATAAAAAGAAAATGAAAAATGTATTAATACCTGGAAAAAAAAAAAAAAAAGCTCTGAGTGTGTTCTATTTTTTGTAACGCGTATTTAATATTTAATAGCGGTTGAAGAGTTCATGTTGTCTGACTCTTGTGCCAGCGTGTTACATCAAATGAGATGGAAAAGGATGGTTATTATAGAGTGACCCTTATCTTGTGATTCACCAATAACAGGTTTGTAAATATCTGACTGAAGGTATCTAATTTAAAATGTCAGTACAACCGTGGGCAAGAATTGAATATATTCTAAAAGAGATCAGAGGTACCGAGTTGTATTTTTGCGTCTGACATCGACTGTATCAACATTTACGCTGTGAATCACAGCATATTTTTACTGAACAGAAACAGGAAATAACCTCGTACACCAAGCGTGCACTTCTGATATAGCATAACGGCTCGAGACACAGATGGAGGATTAGTTAGCGTGCGAGTGTGTGAAAGCAGCATGCATCTGCAGCCTGATTCAACAGTCACCAAACAGGCGAAAAGGTCATATTTAGAGACAGAACAACATGGCTGCCAGTCAAGTAACTGACGCACAGTCAAGCCATTTCAAATATGCAGCCTCATTCGCAACAAACCCATGCAAGGTTTTAACGTCAAAGGGCACTTAAATGTACGATTGCTTTCTAATCTCATGATCCTTATCCTGAGTAGCCTTTATGTAAGCTTCAGTCTAATCGATAACATGGTTGACTGAGGCCACTTCCCACATAGCTTTCATAAAGTCTGAGAAAGGAAAGCGAAAACTAACCTGCAAGGATAAGTCTAATTCAGTAGGTTTGTTTATGTAGGATTGATCAATCCTACTTGCACAGTTGTATATAGCTTTGGCAGACTGCAAAGATTTTAGATTTTCCATATTTCTTCTTCATAAATATGACCTAAACCATCAGGTTTTCACACAAGTCCTAAGAAAACCTGATTAAACAAATGAGAGCAAAAATATTATACCTGGTCATTTTTTTATCGAGAAAAATTATCCAATATTACATACCTGGGAGTGGTAAAAATATGTGAACCTTTGAGATTCACAGTTAACCTGAAGGTGAAATTGGAGCCGGGTGTTTTCAATCATAGGTGCGCCAATGAGGCCCGGTTTTATGTAAAGAACAGGGATCTATTAAAGTCTGATCTTCATGACACGTGGAGAATTGTACTGTGTCATGGCATAAATGAAGGAGATTTCTGAAAACCTCGGAGTTGTTGATGCTCAGCATCAGGCTGGAAAAGGTTACAAAACCATCCCTAAAGAGTTTGGTTAGCGCTGTCGCCTGACAGCAAGAAGGTTCTGGGTTCAAGCCCAGTGGCCGACGGGGGCCTTTCTGTGTCTAAAGTCCAAAGACTTGCAGTTAGACTAACTGGATACTCTAAATTGTCCTTTGATCAAGCTTGAAGAGGGATGGGCTCCGCCAAGCTGAAATGCCCTAGACACACCAAGGATGGACTGTTAAAAATGGCATCATTGGTACCACTACGGACTCCACCAATAAATACAGAGACGGTGTACAAATGGATAAAATTAAAAACCATTGTTACCCTTCCTAAGTGATCAACCATCAAAGATCACTCCAAGAGAAAGGTGTGTAAGAGTTTGCGAGGTCACAAAGGATCCCATGGTAACTTCTGAGCAACTAAAGGCCTCTGTCACACTGGCTAATGTTAATGTCCATGAGTCCACCATCCGGAGGACACTGAACAACAATGGTGTGCATGGCCGGGATGCAAGGAATGCTCTTTTTGGAGAGCAATGGCTCATTGTTACCGGTCTACAGTTTGCTAAAGATCACATGGAAAAGCCAGAACGCTATTGTAAAAATGTTTTGTCGAAGTATGAGACCAAAATAGAACTTTGTGCTTTAAATGAGAAAGGACAACACTGCATTCCAACAAGCATAAGAACCTTATCCCATCTGTGAAACATGGTGGTGGTAGGATCAATCATTGTGCCCGTTTTGCTGCATCTGGGACAGAAGGTCTTGCCATCATTGATGAAACAAATTCTGAATTATTCCAGCGAATTCTAAAGGAAAATGTCAGGACATCTGGCTGTGAACTGAAGCTCAAGAGAAAGTGCTTCATGTAGCAAGACACCGACCCTGAGCACACAAGCCGTTCGACCAAAGAACGATTGATGAAAGAAGAATAAAACTGTTTTGGAATGGCCAAGTCAAAGTCCTGACCGTAATCCAACAGAAATGTTGTGGATAGACCTGAAGCGAGCAGTTCATATGAGGAAACCCATCAACATCCCAGAGTTGAAGCTGTTCTTTACAGAAGAATGGGCTAAAATTCCTCCAAGCTGGTGTGCAGGACTGATCAACAGTTACCGGAAACATTTTGTTGCAGTCACTGCTGCACAAGGGGGGGGGTCACACTGTGGACTTTACACTGAAAGTAAAGTCCACATACTTTTGACACTTGCAGTTGTTTGTTTGTTTTTTTTGCAGTTTCTCAAAAAATAACTGAATGCAGTACTAGATCATTTTTCTCAAAAAAAACAAAAAACAAAACTGAAATGTAATATTTTTGTCTCATTTGTCATGGCCCGAGCACTGGAGGTGCGCGGTCTCCGGTGTCCACTGGAGGGCGCTGCATCAAGGTGCAAGGCCCTATTGTTTTCCTAAGGATTCTTCTTCTTTTTCTTCAAGACTTGGCCATTTTTGAGGTGGTTCCCATGGGCGAAAACGCATGAAATTTGGCACACACATCAGTCCTGGTTACCACTACTCAGGGATAGAGGCTGATTATCTGATTATCTGGGGATAGGCCCCAGGTGTGTCCGGAGGGCTCCACAGCACCCCCACACGCCATTGAGACTTTTCCCCTGTACTATATATAGTTTCACCTATCCGTGTCAAATTTGGTAGGTGTGTGGAGCGCCCCAAGACGAACAAAACTGTAAAGTACATTGTATTAGCCATACTCAACAGGAAACGAGTTATTTTTGGTTTTGTGCGTTCTGACGCATGACATTTTGATGTTCTTCTCCTAGGCAGTTTGTTGGATTCATGCCAGATTTGGTATACCGTCAATGCTCGGGCCCTTCATCACCGCTTGCGGCTATATTTTAATTTGGTTCTCTTTATCTACTTTTAGGACTTGTGTGAAAATCTGATTGTATTTTAGGTCATATTTATACAGAAATATTTTTAAAAAAATTTGAAAGAGTTCACAAACTTTCAAGCACCGCTGCACTGTTGGACTCAAAAACCTCGATTATACACCATGATCCTTGGGACTTCAACTTGAAGAATAAACTGCACTGCATCATGGGAGTATACGTTAGAAGGGTTTTTAGAAGCCTGTGCTCCAAATAGTTTTTGACGAGACTGCAGAACAGCAAGATGCAAAAAGTTATAGCTAAACAGTCAGCAGAGACAAGTACTCAAGATGATAGCTCTGAGAAACATCTCGTCATGCTCTTATTATTAAAAAACACCACTTCTCGATATATGTTCTCGTCAACTGTGATGCATTAGATACATGTTAAAGGAAAAAGCAGCTTTGGAAGTTTAATAGCGAGAACCGGCATCAAAACGCAGAGTATTACATTCTCATCTCGGATTCTGCTGATAAGAACCAACGCCAGATATAATCTGCCTTAATCTATCCCCATCCCTCATTCGCTTTCTTGCTTGGGTAAATCCTTTTGAGAGCACAGAGCTCTGATGAAACAACAGTACGCAGCGTTGAAAAATGAACAATGACTTTCCAAATGGTTATTTGTTTATTTCTATACAGTAATAGTCAAAAGTTTGGACACGTCTTCAAATTCAGTGGTTTTTCTTCATTATTTTTATTAATTAAGACACTTTGTCTTAAAGTAATGATGGATGTCGTTTCTCTTGACTTTAGTTGAGCGATTCTTGACGTAATATGGATTACTACAGTTATGGTGTTGAATGGGGCCTGTTAATTGAAAAGCATCCCAGGTGACTACCTCATGAAGCCGGTTAAGATAATGCCAATAGTGTACCAAGCGTCAAAGTAAATGCTGGAATCTAAAATATGAAACGTATTTTTTTTATCATATGACCTGTATGGGCCCACGCGTGTGCTCTTAATATAAAACCACTGGGGGAAGTCATGTGACTGGGCAGATATGGATTATTATTTTTTTTTAACCCGGTCTGGAATGCAGTCCCGGACCCGTTTCCCCTCGCTTCCACCATTTTCATTATGCTCTGAATTGTTATTTTGAAAAATGAATGACGCAACTGAGGACAGTGAAAGAGAAAGTGAATTTTATTATCCAGATGATTTATCAGACCCAGACTCAATTGAACAAACTGAAATTGTTGAAAATTAAAAACTTCCAAGCAAAGAAATTCACTTGTTTTTACAAGGACGCATCCATTATTCTGAAGAAAAAAAAAGAAAGACGTTTTGTTATCGAGTCGTCATCATCAGATGATGATGAACTGACTCGACTGCCGACTCGAATCTATTTTGTTTTCAAATCAAAGTTCTTTTTTGTGTAGACTTAATAGGCTTGTACTGACGATGTCTCTATGAGCTGGCCCGAGTTTGAATGGGCTTTTACTCACGATGTTCTCTTAAAATCGTTTTCATTTTGAGAGAACAGTAAAGTCGGTTGTATTTTATAGAATTCAAACTTGTCCAAAGGTGATTCAGCATATAAATATGCTGTCAATCGAATAAAATTGATTGGTTCGTTTTTCGCACACCGTTGTTCATTGTTTTCCACTGTGTACAGTATGTTAGTTAAAAAAGGTCATTTGATAAAATTCTTATTGAGTAACTTGGGTTGGGCTGGACGGGAAAACATTTGGTTCTTGGTCATTTGTACGGACCGAGTGCAGCGAGGTCCATATGACATGACCTCAAGGCAAATGTTTTCCCGTCCAGCCCTCCAACTCAGTCAGCAAGAAAAAACAAGAAGACGGTCACCTATATCCCTTCGCCCTATATACCAAGTTTCAAGATATTATTTGTCACATTTTTCAAGTTCTGCTGCAGGAAACCAACCCTACACCTCTTTACACTGACCTCAACAACCCATGGCATAAACCCACCGGACCTTTGGTTGAGGTGAGCTAAAAATTAAAATTTCTCACATTTCTTAGTATCAAAAGGCACATATACATTACTTAATCAACACATATA
>JAODOF010000021.1:13233792-13250651 GCA_027576175.1 Sciades proops | reverse complement strand
GACATGCAGGTTAGGCTAATTGGTGGCTCTAAATTGACCGTAGGTGTGAATGTGAGTGTGAATAGTTGTTTGTCTCTATGTATCAGCCATGTGATGACCTGGTAACTTGTCCAGGGTGTACCCCGCCTCTCACCCATAGTCAGCTGGGATAGGCTCCAGCTTGCCCACGACCCTGTAGAACAGGATAAAGTGGCTACAGATAATGGATGGATGAATAAATGAATAGAAGGGGTCGCACGGTGGTGTAGTGGTTAGCACTGTCACCCCACAGCAAGAAGTTTCTGGGTTCGAGCCCGGTGGCCGACGAGAGCGTTTCTGTGTGGAGTTTGAATGTTGTGTCTGTGTGCGGTTTCTCCACAGTCCAAAGACATGCAGGTTAGGCTAATTGGTGGCTCTAAATTGGCCGTAGGTGTGAATGGTTGTCTCTGTGTCAGCCCTGTGATGATCTGGTGACTTGTCCAGGGTGTACCCTGCCTCTCACCCATAGTCAGCTGGGATAGACTCCAGCTTGCCTGCAACCCTGTAGGACAGGATAAGCGGCTACAGATAATGGATGGATGGAAGAAACAAACATAAAAAGGATAATGTCTTTATATGCTTTGCATTATCTATCAATATTGATGCATGTTTAACGTTGTGATTGTTCTCTGTGTGCAAAATGGATATCCAATGGTCATTACTTAATATTTTCTTCGATATCTTTAAAGGTAATATGATCCGCACAATGTTACAATCGGTTCACTTTGACGTACGTAGTATTTGCTGATGATATTGGGAAACTGGCACATGATAAAAGAGTCAGACATGATGTTATGTAGGAAATACAGATTCTGTAAAAATCATCATTGAGTGATTTAACTGAAAACTTTGACATTTGTGCTGATTCTCCTCGACTCTATCTATCAGTTCATCGATCTAAAGTATTAACCCTTTCGACCCTCGAGGAACCCCTTTTACTAAGAGTGTAATATTTTAACCATGGTATATGTTTATGTCTTGAGTCATCGGTCTAGTCAACTTCAGTTTACTGGAAAAATGATTCATTTAAACAAGTTAGCATACAAGTCATTTCAGCTTCACAGCTAGTCATAGGCTGATCACTTTGGATTTCATCTCATAGAACAGGAACAAACTTATGTATAGATTCATGGAAAAGGTATACATAGCACATCACATATCTGCGCATACTGTATTGACAACTATAAAAAGATTTGTTCTAACAGAGACTTGGCTAACATGCTAATACAGGTCATGTTCTGTCTGCTTTCTCAGTTTACCCCTCAGCGCTGTTGGTTAGCCTTATGAACAGACTCCTCCTTTAAAAAAAAAAAAAGATACTTCTTGTTTGTCATCCTCTCCCTCAGGCCACATGGCTGTAAAGCGCGCTGCTATTGGTTGACATCGTTGACTGTTTTGCCCTTATTTGGAAACGTCAAGACCGATGTGAATGGGGCGATCATTTTAAAGAAGCGACGAACATAGAATGCGGACGTTGTCTTGTGTTTCACACATTTACAGTTGCAGCATGTGCACAACAGCTTACACACACGCGCACACACACATGCACACGTCACAGAAGGTCAGAGCGGCCATTTTTGAAATAAGAATTATTCATCTGAGTTATGATCTATGTTTTGGGTACAAAAAAAAAGAAAATAAAATAAATAAAGGACATAAAACAGGACAAATGAAGAGAGAGGGAGGGGAAGTAGCTGCTGACCCTGATAAGGTCTATCAGTTTAGCCAGAGTGGCCCTTTCAAGTTAACCAAGTCAAGTCAGCTTTGAGCTTACAACCCAGGCAATGATCATATCCTCACACTCACACACATCAAATACGTACCATCATCTTAAATAGACTTGCCATCAACCATGCTTTTTTGTATCACACACAATGCTACACAAACATTTTAGCCTGCTAAATATGCATCACTCTGTCCAGGCTAGAAAGGATCAGACTCATCTTCTCATCTCCTCTTTCTCTTATTCTTTGAAAGCAAACACTGGACATGTCTCAACATCATTTTGCTAGCGTACATTACATCTATATTCACTTCTTTTGGTTCAATAGTACCCGAGTTGATTAAAACAGCATTCATGTAAAAGGATTCCTATCTTCTTGCTTCCTCTCAAACTGACTTGTGTGCTCTTACAGACAGGAAATGAACACATGCACATCCTTTAGTGCTTGAATTAACCTTATCAAATGACACCTGAAGCCATTCTTTGACCAAAATGACTGATATATTGTCTTTTTAAATGGAGCAATAACTAATCTTTCTGTGTCAGGGATTATCTCACTTTCCACACCAAACACAGACACCCAAGCCGCTCCTTGCGTGCCTCATTAGCCTCGTCAGCTTGTAATTAACACTAGCTAGCCCTCTCAACCGAAACACGGCGGTCATCTGCATATTTGGAAGCGCTGTAGTAGAAAACTTGTAGGTCAGCGACGTGCAAATGTGTCATAGCGAAACCAAACAGGACGAGACTAAGCGCTCACAGCAAGATCTCATCTCTCTCACCACACCTTTTTCCACCCGACTTTTGTGCTAAAGCTGTAGCACTTTGACCACACATGCACACACCACACAAACATCACACACACACACACACACACACACACACACACACACACACACACAGATCCTTATGAGGACTTTCCATTAACAGAAGTATTAATGAATATAATTAATGCTACGCTACACCTAAATATAACCCTGACCTTAACCCTAGCCTAACCTTCTTCTTCTTCACCTTGATAACCAAAAGGAAACTGTTTGCCATTTTTTATTTTTAAAATTAAAGCTGCAGTTTTTTGAAAAATACAAACAAACAATCAAACAAACAAACAAATAAAATAAGACGATATCATTGTGGGGACCAGCTGAAAGTCCCCAGAATGTTAAATCTGCCAGATATATCAATCCTTATGAGGACATTTGGTCCCCACCAGGATATAAAAACATGGCCACACACACACACACACACACACACACACACACACACACACACACACACACAAAGATCCTTGTGAGGACCTTCCATTAACAGAAGTATTAATAAAGATAATTAATGCTCTGCTACGCCTAAGTCTAACCCTAACCTTAACCTTGGTACCCAAAAGGAGACTGTTTGGCATTTTTAGTTTTTAAAATTAAAGCTGCATTTTTTGGGAACAACAAACAAGCAAACAAATAAAATAAGACAATGTCATTGTGGGGACCAGTCGAAAGTCCCGAGAATGTTAAATCTGCCAGATATAATCTATTCTTGTCCCCACTGAGATATTAAAACATGGCCACACACACACACACACACACACACACACACAAAACCCACACCACTTTGTGAGGACCTTCCATTAACAAGCATCAATGAAGATAACTAATGCTATGCTACACCTAAATCTAACTCTAACCTTAACCTTCGTAACCAAAAGGAAACTTTGGCATTTTAATTTTTTAAAATTAAAGCTGCAGTTTTTTTGGAAACAAAACAAACAAACAAGATGATCTCATTGTGGGGACCAGTCGAAAGTCCCCAGAATGTTAAATCTGCCAGATATATCTATCCTTGTGAAGACATATGGTCCCGACCAGGATATAAAAATATGCCCACCCACCCCCCACCACACACACACACACACACACACACACAGATAAAAACTCCCCACCTTAACCCACACCTTGTCAGGGCAGGGTCTCCATGGTTACAGGAGAGTGTGTTCTCATAAGGAAGAGGGAATTGAAACCTTGTCTGGCTTTGTTCCAGATTCAAAGCAAGACATTGAAAATTAAACAAATTTTATTGTCAATTGGGAAAAAAAACCACCCCAAACACGCTTCTTTGCGGGACAGAATAGAAACAACAGACGACAGATCCGTCTATTGGTTATTATATTTTTTATGTCATTGCCTAACGATGGCCGAACAGGAGTGATTTTATGTTAAGTGGGTTGTGTCCTTCAAAAGTAGTTCAAGAAGGGCATGTGAACCTGCAGTGCTTTCTTAATAAGTCAGCTTCTGAGCTGACGACACAGTGCACTACAGAGACACTTCTAAATGTCAAGAGACAATTTGTTTTTCTTCTGAAATCCAACAAGGACTGTAATTAGCTTTTGTTTTAAGCAGTGATCCATTACACACGTTTCTTTTTTTTTATGTGCTGTTTTTGAGCTTGCAGCGACTAAAAGAGCGAAAAGGTTTTTGGTGTGAATTTCCCCGTTGCACTTTTTGTGGTTGACCCATCCCCCAACTTCCCTCTATACTCTCTCGCTCGCTTACTCTGTCACTCTCGCTCTTATGCTGTCTTTTAGGGTTGAGGCTTGATAAGTTGAAGAAAAAAGATGAAGGACGCCTCGGTTCTAGGCATATAAGTTCTGAATACTGTTTCATAATTCCTCAATATTTTTGGGTGAATCAGAGATATCATTATATTTTGGATCTTATGAATGCACAGAACAAGAAAGCACAAAGAGTTCAGTGCGTGTAAAGACGCGTGCAAGTTGTGCGAAAATCCAAATCAACAGCATCATTTAAGGTTTGGTGACAACGCCTTGAAACAACCTCTGATCTTAATGACAAAACTGGGAAATGTTAACGATATGAAATGATGCATTTCCTTCTGCTGAGTCATTTGTTGACCCATCTGATTTACAACCGAACAAGAGGAAAATTGATCATGGTGTACCTAATATGCCTATTGCTATTCGATTTATGCCTTATTTGAAACGCAGTGAAATGCTTTGGTAGATAAGGAACTGTGATATTTGATGTCAGCGCAGCGCCTTGCACAGGAAATCACACAGTCGAGTGAGTTGTTCTGCAGCAGGGTACTTCCTGTGCTAGATCTGATCATATTCACGACCTTTCTCTGTATGAGCTGCACTACTTTGTAAGAACATTGAGTTTATAGATGTTGTAGGCTTATAGAGGTTATAGATCTTAATCCAGATGATATTTTTTAGAGTTTATAGCAATGAGTAGGTTGTACTCTCATGTACGTTGATGAGATGTGAAATGAATGAAAAGAAAAGCACGCCTTGGGCCGTCCATGACAAGCCACCAGAGCAGCTTTAATGCACTTTGACATCGATTTTACGTATCTCTGGAAGTGTACAAGAGGATAAACACTGTTCTTGGTAATAGTGTTGTACAGTGCTCACTCCAAAATCTGCCAGTGTTCAGCTGGCTTGAGGCTTGATGACTGCGAAGGCCATAATTTATGAATTACACCATTTTCATCTTCATTAAACCATTCAATGAGCCCTTGTGCCACTCTGATGGAAATACTTCAACGCTGGATAAAGATAATCAGTCCAAATAATTTTGTAATGATTTGCAGTGATGTTTCCTTCGAAGTGCAGAAGTGGAAAAAAATAAGCCTCCCACAACATAACACAGTCACTGTTTTTTTTCCCTTTAATTTGTCACCAATCTGTATAGCATGTATATCTTAGGGAAAAAAAACCCAAAGGATTGCTACTTTGAACAGCTTTTTACTTTCCATAAGAGTTTGTACAAACAAACCCATTAGAATGACAGGTGAAATCTTTTTCCTGTTTTTATGTGCAATTGGGTAGTCTTCGGTTCATTAACGATTGTGTTTGCTCGTTTTCTGGAAATGAAACCATCTCTTGTACCCCAAATTCTGACAAGGAACGCCTATAGGGTGCTTTAAAGTGCTACATAATTTTTCTTTTTGAAAACTTTTCTTCATTAACACAGTGAATATAAAACATCGACACAACCCTGGTAAAATTGCAGGTTTCTGTGATGTAAAAAATTAAAATCAACAGGTATCATTTCAGATCTTTTTCCACTTTTAATATAATAAGGAACCAACAAAATTCAAATGAAAACAAGTAAAAATGCTTAAGAAAAAGAAAATCACAATAACCCGGTAGCACAAGTGTGCACATCCCTTAACTTCTTAATTTGGCAATTTTATGCCACTGTTCCTTGCAAAAATGTTCCAGATCTTTCAAACTGAGGGGGAAAAAAAAGCCTTCAAGCAATTCCACAGGTTTTTGATAAGATTTAGACCCGAGCTCTGACTGGGGCCTTCCAAAACTTTGATCATCTTCTTCTGAAGTCATTCCTTGGATTGGCTTGTTGACTTGGATTTGTGTTTTGGCTCATTATTGTATTTGAAGGTGCGTTTACTTTTGCATCTTCAGCTGTCTAACAGAGGCCTGCAGGTTTTATTTCAAAACGGATTGGTATTTTGAGCTATCCATGATTCCCTCTATCTTGACTAGAGCCCCAGTTTCAGCTGAAGAGAAGCAGCACCATGGCATGATGCTCCCACCACCATGCTTCTCTGTGGATATGGTGGTGTTTGAGTGATAAAACATCTTGTTTTTGCACCAAAATATCTTTTAGAATTATGCTCCAAAATACTAACTTGGTCTCATCGGACCATAACACCATAACGTTTTGTCATATGGGTTGGAATGATTGAGAAAAGCTTGGATTTTTTTTTTTGTGTGTGTGAGAGAAAGGGCTTCCATCTAGCCCCCTGACCCCAATGCCCAGATATGTGAAGAAAAATCGAGACATTGCTGTCACGTGCAAGGAGTGACCCGTATTTGCCAGATATTCCTGCAGCACCTTTAACGATGCTGTCTCTTGGCCGCCTCTCTGATAAGTTTTCTTCTTGTCTTTTCATCAAATTTTGAGGGACATCCTGTTCTTGGTAATGTCACTGTATTTCGTTGTTGATAATGGCCTTCACAGTGTTCCATGGTACCTTATCTAATGATTTAAACATTCATTTGTAACCCTTTCCTGATTAATACCTTTCCACAACGAGATCCCATACATGCTTTGTAAGATCTTTGCGGTCCACGGTTTCAGCAGCCGATTAAAACCAAGATGATGTCAAGAAATTCCTAGAAACAGCTGATTATTATTTGAGGTTAATGAGAATCACTTCATTGATAAAACGTGTATGATAAATACTTTGGAACATGAGTTTGAACATGATTGGTTAATTTTTTGCACAGTCACATGCTCTAGTATAAAAGGGTGTGCACACTTATACAACCAGGTTATTGTTTTTTTTTTTCCTCCAAAGTTGTTTTTCACTTGGATTTATTGAGTCACCAGAAAAAGTTCTGAGATTATTTATTTTGTTGTTTTTTTTAATTAAAAAAAATGTGTGTAGACTTTTCCCATCCATCCATCCATTCTATATACAGCTGATGATAGATCTTCAGTTCCATCAGTTTCCCTCAAAACAAACGAAGAATCAAATCAAATTGAGTTGTTGAAGTTTAACTGAGCTGCCTTTCATATCGTTCCACCAAAGATTCCAGGGAAATATTTATTTTAGTATATATTTGGTCTTGACATTTGAAATCTATAGTTTAGAAATTCCCATGTGTGCACGAGGATGCTGCTGCTCTGTACTTCTTTCTGCAGGTGGACACACAACCATGGTGCAACCACTATCCAAATTCCCACATACTTCCCACAAACACATCTGCACTGGCTGGCTTATCATATCCCAGTGACCATTTCAGAGGCTTACTTCAACATTTCCTCAGTGTTGCAAGTGTTAAGCAAAGTGAAACAGCATGGAAAGAGAACAGAGAACAAAAGCATTGTGTGCAAAGATATACTGTATACAGTGTGAGATAGCTGGAAAACAAAAAGCTTGTAATGAAGACTGAAGCATTAAATCATCCATCAATTCGTGCGTTAAAATGGACTTAATGATTGCTCCCTTATATCTGACCACAATAAGATGTATGCCACATTAATGCTAAGAATAATTATTATTTAGATTATTAAGATGTTTGTCTTTGAACCTGGGCGTGTTCACATTTAAAAAAGTGAATATTAGCATTAAATCAAGGTGTCATACTGATTAAAATGATGCAAAATCAATATGAGAACAAAGATCAAGAACTTTAGCACGTTGCTTGTATATGGTGCGTCGCTTGAATCTAAAATTCACCCAGCACTTTCTTTTTTTTTTTTTTTTTTTAGGCCTAAAATGATTATCACATTAGGAAGCACCATGAAGCCCCCTATTAGAATTCCACAGGCTTGAATAAGTATCGAAATTAGCATTTTGCATAGGCGAAGACGAGAAAAAGTGAAAGAAGGAATGAGAGAAGAACGATAGCAAGGCTGTGACTGTTAAACCTCTTCCTGTGTGGTTAAGACACCACGTGGCCAAGAAGTTTAAAAGGAGCGCTTCTCCTCTCGTAGGTCCATTCCAACTTGGGTTGAAGACTGCGAAGACTCTGGTAAGACCGAGACACAAGAAGATGCTGAAAAGAAAGAAAGAAAAAAAAAAAAAGAGGCTCCATTGGGTATTGCTTGGGCAGGTATGGTATATAAATGACTGAGAAAATTACTTAATTGACTTACTTGGAACAAATTGACACAATTTGGCACTAAAATATCGGACATGATTTAAAAAAATGTGTATAGTTTTAATTTTAATGGTTATAATTTATATATATATTATTAGTATTTATATAAATATTAGACTTCGATGCATTGTTCTATGCAAAAATACATATTTATGCATTTGATATTCACATTTAATGCACATTATTGACTTTGAATCATTAAAATCAAATTCTTAAATTTAAACAAATAATTTTGTGAATTTATTACTTGTAATATTTACTCATAATCTTTGTAATATTTATGTATTCTGGCTGTCAAATCTTATGTAACACAAAACGCCAGCCACTTCCTGTTAACTTAAAACGCAGTAAATTATTACATTTTTATTTTTGTACCATCACAGTATGTTTCTCCATAATGCAAAAAAAAAAAGTTGTATACTTACATCTCTGTTGTAAGATCTTAGCGTACCCTGTAAAAAAAAAAAATTTAACGTTCTAAATTTGATGTCGGTTTGCTAGAAACCGCTTACTCATCCCGATCAAGATGGCCGCCATGCTCCACTTAGCATAACATAGAGTGAAAAGAAAGAAGTATGCTTATAACCGGTCTTTTATTTCGAGGACAGTTAACTAAAAATCAAGTTTTCAGTGTTTAACATTATGTTGTTCGTGAATTTGTTCGTATGTTTGTAAGAAAAGTACTTTCTTTGGACTTTATGTAGAAGTTTGGGAACAATTGAGTTTTGGCTTGAGGTTTTTTTTTTTGGTGTAGTAAATAGACGTCTGAAAAAATTCTGTGAATAAACATACGGGTACTGAGAGATGGTTAATGAAACAGGTCGAAGCTGCC
The DNA here is from genome assembly GCA_027576175.1 of Sciades proops. Classification (NCBI taxonomy): domain Eukaryota; kingdom Metazoa; phylum Chordata; class Actinopteri; order Siluriformes; family Ariidae; genus Sciades; species Sciades proops. The sequence continues at coordinate 13,241,432 of JAODOF010000021.1, read as the reverse complement.
TGAAAATGTTTTTTATTAATTAAAAGTAAATAAAATGTTTAATTTATTGAAAATAGAGTAACTGTTTGGGTGTGGCTTACACAGACAGCTGTAAATAAGGTGGAAGAGAGAGTGTGTGTGTGTGTGTGTTAGAGAGAAGGGGGAGGGGAATCTTAACCACTAACACTACAGGTGTATCTGAGCGCAGATGAACTGAGGACCTGGAGACAGCTGCACTTGGGAAGTACAGTGCAGTCATCCATAAAGTAGAAAGCACTACTAAACCCCTCGCCACAGTGTAGTGTTTCCTACTTTATGGATGAGTGTACTGTTGGCTACTGGGAGCACGTTCTCACATTTTAACGACTCAACATGGTGGACGGAGAAAAAGAGGAACTGGCTTTGTTTCATAAGACTGTGCACAACTCACTGTGTAAATTCTCAGCCACATGAGTTGCTGCACATGAAGAAACAAAGCCAAGCTACTTGTTGTTAATGTGTTTGATTTGTTCTGGATGTTTTGTAACTGAATGTTTTAGTATGTAACGTTATTGAATTTGCTTTCCCTTTTCATTAATAAAACTAAAAATAACAATAAAGAAAAACTTTGCCGTCTCTTGCATTTCACTTTGTCTACATGCATACACTATGGTTTTACAGAAATAATTTGCTAACTGATCTAAAAACGTTGCAGATTTTTCCACACACACACACACACACACAATCATCACAAAATAATAGTGTTAAATTTTTCTGTAAAAATAGATTTTATTTTATCTGTAAAAAGGTCAGACTAAACGACAATGGCCCCTTCAATGAGCAAGAAAGATCTCACTAGTCATCACTCAAAAACTTGCTTCAACATGCAAAAAAAAAAAATGTGGGGAAGAGAGAGAGAGAGAGAGAGAGACCTATTTACAAGTTTCAAAAAATTGATTACAAAACCTCAGATTTACAAAACGGGTTCCTGTTCTCCGCGTGACACTTGCAGAAATTCTGAAAGACTGACGGGAGAATAAAGCTTCTCGTACTGTTTGAAAATACGTCAAAATCACAAAGTGCAAACCGTTCACCTGAACACTGTACATCATACACAGAGTAAAGTATCAGCTGATATCTTCCAGCTTGGCCTCCACTGCATCCAGTGAAAAAGAAAAAAAAAAGTCCTACAAATACATTGTAGAAGTAAAGAAATGCAAAGTACTATTATAAATACTTAAATATCGATAAATAAGGCCGTGTCTGGGCGTGACACCTTCATGCATGCAGTCAGTAAACATCGAAGTAAGACTAAACAAGGTCTCGTAAGGCTAGTAAGTTACTGTAGTCTAGCTGTGGGTGCAGATTAGCAGAGAGTAGCTTAGCGCTAGCGATAGCACTGGGATCAATGTGGTACAAGATTGTGAACTATAGTAGCGGGCTGAAAAGCTTAGCACAGCTTAGGGATCATTGCTTACCTAAAAAACAGTTACCTACTGACTAAGAGAGAGAAATAGTTTGACTGTACAGTACAGTGTGTCCATCAGGGCTGCGGCTTTTTTTTTTTTTACTTTTAATTCAAATATATCTTTTGGTTCAGCACAGAATCAAACTGAACTTGAGCAGAAACCTACGCTTACGGAGTATCTGGTGCTTAGACTCCTTTTTTTCTCATCAGCTCCCTACTGTCATAGTAACACAAAGAGCACCAAAAGGTTTGGCAAGAGTGTGTGATGTTCTGGTTTGGAACATCCACCGCATCCTAGAAGCTGATACTCATGCTGTTAATATTCTACTGTATATCAGATATTTTAGATCATTTCATTAATGATCACGAAAATCGTTGCATAAACAGAAACAAGCCCTCGTTGTAATAGTAGTAATGTTATGACTAAAAGAATACAACATTCTTTAAAGTGAGCTTGAGGTAATCAGGACTTTTTTATTCCAGTCCATTCGCTTTGCGACTCACTTTATGAGGGACTAGACGTGTAACTTTATATGTGAGCAAGTCAGCTTTTTGTTTAGATTGTGTCATTCGTGCTACTGTATTTGTGGTTGTCTGTGAGTTTCATGTAATTCGGTGTCGTTTAGGTGTGCACTGTAGTACAGATCACACACTGAGATTTTAATAAAAAAAAAATATTGTACATTTGCTGCCTTTAGTCGCAATGGTAGTAAATTGGACAGTTGGTCACATGACAGAAGCCATGGCCTAACTGTTAGAGAAGCAGTTTTCGGACCAAAAGGGTCGCTGGGTTGATTCCCTGGACCAGCAGGAATGGCTGATGTGCCATTGAGCAAGGCACCTAACCCCCAATTGCTCCCCCGGCTGCTCTGGGTATGTTGCATGTCATTGTGGATAAGAGCGTCTGCTGAATACAATGTAATTATGTGTTCTAAGACCATTTTCAACTCACGACTGAAGATGTAGGTATGATATAGAAGCCTGCGAGAGCAAAATCTGGCCATACATTGAAATCCTGGCTTTGCACCTCCATGGCACAGGAAACACCTGCTGAAACAGATCAACATCATACTTTGCTTTACACATGGTTACATGGTTAGTTATCAAAGCAGCACTAAATGATTACTGCATATCGGACAGGAGTCACAGTGTATACTGTGAATGTGTTTTTATAATACATTTCAGTATAACCATTGCAGAAATTATGTAATTTCTTGTTTTATGCTCACACACACACACACACACACACACACGTCTTTTGGTGCTACTTGAGTTCCACGAGCAAGGTAAAGACAGACAGACCAGAGGAAACCTCCAGAAGTTTTTAACTTATTGCCCTGTCGTACACAAGCCGCAATGAGACAACCTTAAAAGCTGAAAGCACAAAAAAAACACATCAACCTGATCTTATCTGACCTGATCATGTTTTCACCATGATGACAGACGATTCAATTCCAGGGCCAAAAAAGCTCATTTTAAGTCATGACCTGTAGTCTTATAGTGCACAGGAATCAAGATGACTGCTCTGGCGTTCCACACTGAGCTGTTTATCTCCCCGGACTTGGAAGATGACACAGACAACCTTTTAATGCCTTTCAGATAACTATTTATCATGTGTTCAGTATCAGACCATGATAGGGAATGCGTGATAGATGTACAAGCCTCTGTACGTATGAAATATTTTCGCTTAGACACGCGCAAAGTAACACAGCTCATCTGTTTCATGTGTTATACAAGTTGAATAATTTTCCCTACAGGTCCAAAATATGGCGAGAAGCGAATCCAAATCAGTTTCTGTACCTGCAGTGTGTTTTACTAAACCCTGAAGTCAGTTCAGGACACCATTAATAAACTTGATGGGCATGTATTAAATATTAAATTTGTAGAAGCCTGTTTTAAACTTGTTTTTGTTAACCCTTTCACTGTTTTTAGCTGCCATTATACTAGAACTCATTTAGTACACAAAAGCTGTATTGTTTCCTCCGTCTGCTTTGAACATGATGTAATTCACACAATTATTCTGTGTTAATCATTGACTATTCGCACCCGTTTATTTATTATACATCTAAATTAGTGCATGTTATTTTGAATCTTAGGAAATCAGAGCTGTAAAGTTAAATCCTGACATTTAACAGTTATTCCACGAAATCGAGTCGTACATGAGCTGATCGCCGACAAAGCACGTAGCGCCGAGATTGACTGGAATAACTGTATTATTCTATCCACACTCACTGGATTTTGAAAAACAGAGCATTTTTATTTTTAACAAATTCGATAAAGAAAAACTTTATACAAAACCTCCGACAAAATCATTTTGGCTTAGAATGTAAAACACACCAGTGAAATGACAATGAAAAATGCTACAATAATAATTCTTGAAAAATAAAAAAAAGATACGTTCTTATCATGAAATATTTTTATTCCATATTTTGTTGTGCTTTTTTGTCGTATTTTTTAGGATATTGTTTTCGAGTAGAGTTTTTATTTCGTCCTCGGTTGGTTCAGCAACACAGTCCGCCATTTTGTTTTTCTCTACTCACGGTACATGAGCTGATAACCTTAGTAGAGTAGCCAATCAGAGCGCTCGATTGCTCATATCCAGTGAATATGGATAGAATAATATATTATATTACAACTACTTTAACTGCAAAAGTCAACATTGTTGGTTTAGTGTTTGCTTACTATTTGACGTCACCCACTGTTAAGTCCTAGCTTTCAGAATATTCTGTATGTTCTGTGTATTAAGTCAGAAGTTATATTGTTTGAAGCAAAGCAAGAACACACCTTTATCGTGGGGGCAAATGGAGACAAAACAAACCAGAAAAAAAAAAAAAAACAAGCACCAATCGGTCACAGAGAGCGACATCTGTGTCAAAGCCTAAATCTATCCATGAAATCACAAATACATGCAGACGAATTAACATTGACATGGAGAAAGTGCAATCAGCGAATTAATCAATGTAACAGTCTTTAGTGTTTATTCCTTCTTGCTGGAGCCCAGCTTCTTGAAGAGCTTCTTCCCTTTAGAGAAGAAGCCTTTTTTCTTTTTGCCAGGTGGAGAGGTGTCAGTGACAGCTTGGTCCTGTGGGGGATGGAGGACAGGTGGAGGATGGCCTGAGAATGCAGAAGGACCCAGGTGGTGTTCAGGCTGCTGGTCTGGAAGGAGGTTCTGGTGTGAATCAGGCTGAGAATTGGGTTCGGTCCGGCTCTCGTCTTGGGGACTTGACGTTCGGGGCTCCGTCTGCTCTACAGACGCAGCGTGACTCACCTTTTAGGCAAAAAGATGGAAGCGTCCGTGAGGGTTTTTCAGTGACCTAGATGACTGAAATGTCTAGACGACAAAGCCACTGGACAAGGGGAGTCATGCTAAAGATGTTTTGACACTCATTTCAGTAGACAAAGATGAAGGTGGATTTATAGCTCAGATTCCTCCACTCAAATGGAATCGAGGTCAAGGAGAAAGCGTACGTGTTAAAGAAGTTTCTAGGGGTGTATTTCGAGGCTTTAGGCAGGGAGGAAGCACACGGGTGGCATCTGGGGCAATTGTGTATAAAAGGGAAACCAAAGATGAAGTCAGCATGAGACTTACTGTTTAAAGTGCACACCTCGCCTGTGCCTCTGCACGCCAACATGCAGAAATAAACACACACACACACAAAAAAAACAGAAACAACAACTAAGGCATTCACATGCATAAATAAGGACAGGCACAGCAGATGAGATGTGATGTGTATCCCAAGAAGTAAATAACTGTTAAGATGGTATAGAATGGAGAACAGCATGCTGTTATGAAGTAGTTTCCTGTGTTGTGAGGTTGCGTTGAGAAAAACATTAGTAACCATGTGATACCGTACTTGGGTGATTTGATGGTCACACATTTGCACATGCATACAGTCACATGAACATCTTGCACACACACAAACACACGCTCCTACCTGTGAGTCTCTCCGACTGTTGGCCATAGTGCGTTCAGGTTCTGCTGACTCATCTCCTTTCTCTGGGAAAGCCTGAAGGAAGTTGGAAGGTACCAGCCCTTTCTGTCCATTCAAATCCCCCTAAAGTGGCGAGAATAACAATAACAAATCCCATCATGCTCATCAGTGTTCAGAACGTCAATACATATAAATACGAATAAGTAGAAAAAATTCCCAGAAACTACTAAAAATTGTATGCCAGAATTTATGAATATGCATGATTATACAAAACAGAAACACCCTCATGTTCCCTTGTCATCCTAAACAGCTTTTTAGCTAAGACTTGTAAACCAACTAACAGTGCTAACTGGCTAACTGCATTTGTTATTATTTAATATATGTGCCGAAATGTTCATCAAAAACTCCTTGGGATCTTTGGACACTGGTATGAAAGTTGGTGGAAATTATGTGAAATTAGTCAGGTTTACAGACAATAAGGCAACAGTAAACAACTTGAGCAGAATGATCAACTAAATGAGAACGTAAAGGATATGGGAATGAAGCTCAGTGTTTGAAAAACAAAGGTACAGCGCATAAGTGGGAAGAGAAGAAAACCTTCGAACATAACTCTGGAAAATGAGAGGCTGGAAGAAGTAGAGTACTTTGAATAACTAGGAAGTTTGATATCAGCAGATGGAAGAATTCAGAAAGAAGTGAAAACTAGAATTGCAGTGGCTAAATCTGCATATGAAAGGAACAAGGGGGGTGTTAACATCTAAAAGTTTACCAAAAGAATTAAGCATCAGACTTATGAAGTGCTTGGTCTGGACTGTCGCCTTATACGGATTATAGACATGGACACTAAGGAAGAAAGAAGAAGATATGCTAGATGCATTGGAAATGTGGCTATGGAGGAGAATGTTAAGGATCACATGGGAGATGAAAAGAAAAAAAAAAAACAAGAGCATACTACAAGAACTTGGACTTGAAAGAGAACTGCTGAAAACACTAAAAGATAGGAGAAAGAAGTGGTTAGGATATGTATTGAGAGGGGATTGTTTATATCAGACAGTAATAGAAGGGAAACGAGAAGGGAAAAGGGGAAGAGGAAGAAGAAGAAGAGTTACACCAATGGGCAACTTGAGAGGAGGAAGACCGTATGGAGAATTAAAAAGAACAGTGGAGGATAGAGAAGGTTGGAGGCTGTCAAACCTGTAGGAAGACCTGCCCAAAGGCAGAACACTAAGAAGAACCTCATTCGCCCTATTATCCTGAGATTGTGAGTTCGAATCCCAACAATGCAACAGCCATCCATGGCTGGGGGCCCAAGAGAGCAAAATTGGCCATACTCTCAGGGAGACAGGGATGGCATACTTTCTCTCCCCTATCAATTACAAGTGACACTAAGCAAACATGGGCGTCTATGAAGTCATGCATATGGAAGGTGGGGACGATAATACTTTCCTCTGAGTGTGTTACGCTGCCCTTGATGTTGCCTGAGCAGCAGTTCCAAAAGATGTAGCCAGCTAGCATCACATGGCTTGAAGGAAGCATGTGATAGCCTTCGCCTTCTCTGTTTGGTAGCTGTCATGTAATGGGGAGAGCTGTCTGGTGGGTCATGACTAAACTAAGGATAAAATCCAATTTTTTATTTTTATTTTTTACAGCTAACTATTATGCGATACCACGTCATCCTCTGAAGTCCAACATTACATTACAGGGATTTAGCAGACACGCTTATCCAGAGTGATGTACAACATACTCAGAGCAGCCTGGGGAGAAGTTTAGGATTAGTTGCCTTGGTCAAGGGCACTTCAGCCATTCCTGTTGGTCCAGGGAATTGAACCAGCAACCTTTTAGTCTCAAAGCTGCTTCAATAGCCATTAGGCCATGGCTTCCCCATGATCATCAATACAAAGCTGTGGAACTTGTTTAGTGTCATGACTAACCAAGCTCATATGAAACTCTCCCTAAATCAGGGTTAATCATCTATAGCGGAGCAGAACCCCATACTTTAGAGAATATGGTAATGCATTGACCTGATTTTTGATGGCTTTGACCATACGATGTCCGTACGACGAATGACAAATGTGTACCACCACAAGGAACCCGATGATAAGTCCAAGGCAACGTATCTCATAAACACTTGACCACCAGACAATGAAATTTGTATCTTTATTTATATAAGAGAGATGGGTTTTTATCCAGTGCTTATTTTTAATTTCATCATCTCTAGCCGCTTTATCCTGTTCTACAGGGTCGCAGGCAAGCTGGAGCCTATCCCAGCTGACTACGGGCGA
>JAODOF010000021.1:12287555-12297888 GCA_027576175.1 Sciades proops | reverse complement strand
AGTCCATTTGATAGTTTCAATATTTTTAAGAAAAAAAACCCAACTTTTTTCTTTTGTACATATTTACCAGTCTTGATCATTCTGAATCTCACTGTACCACCTATATGAAGAACTGCATCTTTAAGTCCAGAGACCTGAAGAACCTAACCTCCGAGATACATCATTTAGATTTCTTAAGTTCATACTTTGCTCTTTTGCATCAAAATAGGAAAGAAAATTCCTTCTCCCAATAACACTACATGGTGCAAGAAATTATAAGCTACAAAAAACAATCGCTTCAGACTTAGATTAGTTACCTTCCTGTTTTAGTGATGAGCATCTCCGTGCCAACGTTGTTAAATTTGTCCCACAGTTCTCGCCCCTGAAGCGCCGCATGAACTGGAAGTGACATCAGCTCTGCTTCACCACAGCTTGCCCGGCAAACCGAATTCATCTGTCCTATTCAATAAAATTTTGAGAAAAACGGACAGATACGATATTTTATGCTCGATGTTTGGTCTGAGTTCTGCTGCTGGAACCCTTGTTGATGCCACGACATTCAGAATAAATTGCAGGATCATGATACAATATATAAGACAAAATAAAAATGGCCAAATAGCACAACAAATCACAGATGTGCGGTGTTTACAACAACAGTAAACAGCTGGAATTTTCGACATTGTTGGAAGTTGACTATCTGGTGTCTGTAACCTTCAAGAATATACCTTGCTTACCTTGTGGATAGTATCCATAGCTCTTGGTCAGGGGATTGAGTGGATAAGGGTAGTCCTCATGGACATACATGGCCTTGCAGCTGGAGCCTCTGGATTGAGTGCAGCAGTCAGCTGTGGAGATGTGATGTGATGGAGCTCTTCCCAGGTTGATACCCACCCTCTTCTCACATGAAAAAGGTGTGTATGTTGGCTAGAACATGAATCCGAAGCCTTTTGATCTGCCTTCTTGTCTCACAGTTTGGGTCCCATCGTTGGTCATAGAGGTGTCTGGGAACTCTGCTTTCTTGTTTTTAGGGAGAAAGGAGGGACCCTCACTTCAGAAGCTTAAGAATTGCCTCAGCCCCCACAAATACCTCATGAGGTGCTAATCACCCAAGCAGTTTGTCTCCTTATTACTTCAGGAAGCTAGGTGCTGTCCATGCAACTTTATAAGCTTGTCCTTTTGGCCTGTTCTCGGATCAGCCTTCCCAGGCCAAGTCTTAGCTTTATGCATTGTATGCTCAACATTAAGATTGATCTGGGACCAACAACAAAAGGCAACTTCCACCAAAAGCCTCTTTATTGGCCAGGCCTAGACAGAAGGCCTACAAGAAATGCTTGTAAATGGTAGGAAGTGTAGATGGTGACACCTGAACACAAGAGTGTTTATCCTCTACGTCGTTGTCTCTGGCTAACTTAACCATGTCAAAGACATTGATCCACTATGTCAAACTCTTCATAGTTTATTCACAAGCAATAAAACTTGCCATTGGACTTTCATTCAAAGGAAAGGACAACATGGTGACAAACAGCAGCAGGTGAGATATTAACATATTAAAAATTGTAAGTTTTATGTTGTATCCTCTTCAACTCCAATAATTAAGATGTGTTGCTGTAACAATTATAATCTACAGAGTTAAAGTCCTAAAGTCATGGGCTAGTGTTGGGAGTCAAATTAAACTTAATTTTGAAGACTGGAGCCAATATCAAAAGCCTACAAGATGCCTACAGAAATTATTGTAAATATTACATGATTAGGATTATCTGCTTCAAATAAATTTTAGTTTAGGAAAGATAAATAATTCCATATAGTATATAAAAGGTCTCACCATCATTCATTTTAATCTTAATATACAATAGAAAAGATTGCAGTAAAGGTCATTCATTCATTCATTCATTCATTCATTGACAGTAATCACTTTATCCTGGTTAGGGTAATGGTGGATCCAGAGCCTATCCTGGGAACGCTGGGAACCCGCACCCCCAAGTGGGACACCAGTCCATCACAGGGCACCATGAACACACATTCCCATATACAGCAGTTTCATGTTTTTGACCAATGGGAGGAAGCACACTCAAGCACAGTGAAATTCGTCCTCTGCATTTAACCCATCTGAAGAAGTGCACACAAGTGAGCAATGAGCACACACACATACCCAGAGCAATGGGCAGTTGGGGGTTAGGTGCCTTGCTCAAGGGCACTTCAGCCCAACCTTCAGCCTAAGGTCACCCCATGTTAACCTAACTGCATGTTTTTGAACTGTGGGGGAAACTGGAGCACCCAGAGGAAACCCACGCAGACACGGTGAGAACGGCCGTTGGCTGCTGGGCTTGAGCCCAAAACCTTCTTGCTGCAAGGCAACAGTGCTAACCACTACAACACTGTACCGTTCTGTGTAAGTTTATCAGTTATGTAAATTGACTTCTGGCAGCACACTGGTGTAGTGGTTAGTGCTGTCGCCTCACAACAAGAAGGTTCTGGGTTTGAGTCCAGTGGCCGACGAGGGCCTTTCTGTGCGGAGTTTGCATGTTCTCCCCATGTCCTGTGGGTTTCCCCTACAGTCTAAAGACGTGGCCAGGCTAACTGGCTACTCTAAATTGTCCATGGGTGTGGATGGTTGAGAGGAGAAAACCTCTATAATTATCTGGGAGAAGGCAACAGGAAATTCTTCCTAGAAACTTTGATGGCTGAAGCCATCAGAGTGGACCTGCCATCAGGCAGAACACTAAAGAAGAAATTGACTTCTGGAATAATCTTGAAGATATCTTTCGACTCATCTGAGAGAGTTTTAATTTAGACCTGCAACTGTATCAAATTGCTATCATGTAAGTTAAGATGACCACTTCCTACTCTCTGCATGGTCATGTCCACTTGTCCTCATGTCCACATGCAGGCCATAGGACTCTCCTTCCTGTGTAAGTGATCTCAGTTTCATAGAAAACGTTCACCAATTTAAGCAAGCAGATAAAGCTGCAGTGCCAGCATGGGTGCATTCTGGTGTGGCTCTGATAGGACTCTCCTCTTGCTTATCTGCCTGTCCCATATCTGTCCATCCCCTCTCACCCCACCCAAGCTGAAAAGCCTGCAGCCATCACATGCAACTGGGGTCACTCCCAATGTCACCTCATAGCCCTGCTAATGCAGGATGCGGATGTGTGTGCTGGTCTGGGATCAGGTTGGGTTTAGGAGGAACTGTGAAGGGCATCAGAAGGAGAAAGGTCAAAAAGTGATAGCAGACCTGTAATGGTACATTTAATGGTAATGGTTGATTCACAAACACCTGTATTATTATATTACTTGAGTTTTGTGTGAAAAGTAGTTGTGATTTTAGTTGTCCTTGCTAGACCTTTCAGTTCGAGGTAGCATCCGGTGACTGAAGTTTATGGCTGTGTTCCAGGGAGAAGGGATAAACAACAATATAAAGAATAAAAGAACAAAATGAAACACCTATTATTTCCCAAAAAGATTCTCCCAGTATCATTTGGAAAAAAGTTAATGGTTCTTGGGTTTCTAAAGGGGCTCTACATGGGATGCTGTCTCTTTGTGAAACACCCTGCTGTATGGTTCTACATAGAACCTTTATGGATTCCACCAAAGTGACAATCCCCAAGAATTCACAAACTCCAAAAGGTTCTAGATCCAACTGTAAGCTGCCTCTGAGGAACCATATCGAGTCTCATTATACATGCAGTTTGTTGGGAAGACCAAAAATGCTGCTTTCAAGTTTAAAAGACAAATAAGCTGACTAAATGTAAATGTCTAGCTCTCCACTAGTATTGAAGTATTTGAGACTGGTCTTGGTCTCAAGAACTGTGAGTTGGCCCAGTGGTTAGCATGTCTAACCACTGGGCCAACACAATCTCGACCAGGAGATTGAGAGTTATGCTTGCGGTCGGATAATACCAAAGACCATCATAAAAATGGTACCTCCTGCCATCTGGCGAGGCATGGCGCAATGCAGATGTGAGTAGGGAGTCAAACTTTTGCGGTTACCAGAGGACTGACCCCCCACCATAACCCTAGCTATGTAATAGTTGAGAGGCCAAGGGCTAGAGAAACAGAGATTGGTGCTGCCCGATGTGGCATGGGAAGGACTTTGATTGGTCTCAAGACCACTTTTTGAAGGTCTTGTCTCGATCTCGGATATAAAGGACTTGGGATTATATTTCAAGACTGGTCAAGAACACAACTGTGGGGTTTTCACTAAATTGCCTGTGCATTGTCTGATTTATTTGTTAACATCGTTACTGTGATTGGATATCCAACTTCCTGTTTCAAATGCAACCAATAACGTGACTCATTGCGAATTTGAAATTTTAGTGACTGTTAATGGCCGTCACCCCTCCCCATCCCCCTTCACACCCACTGGTCTGGTCCTGGTCTTGACTTAAGATAAGAAGACCAAGATAAGAAGACCTTTATTATCCCACAATGGGGAAATTTCCTACTTGGTCTTAATCTTGACTTGGTCTCAACCCCTCAAAGTCTTGGTCTTACTCATGACTTGGTCTTGGTTGGTGGGCTTGACTACAACACTACTCTCTGAAGAACTGTGTAGCAACTTTAAAAACAGCCTACCAAACAAAAGCTTTTATATAATCAGAACATAACAAAAGGCAAAACAAAAAGCTGAACTGTTCACTTCATGTCATTGTAACATATGCATGTTTTAGACCCAACGTAGGCAAGAAAAATATTCAGCTTTTTCTTATATAAGCAGCCAAAGACAAACATATCTAATAACCTGACTCATTAGGTTCTAACTTTTTTTGGGCCCAATTCCAGGTTTAACTAGAGTGATACGAAGGCGTGTCCTTCCACACATACAGGCACACTAAAGTCAGGAGTTACTGTTTGGTGGTTGATAGAGGACAGGAATCTGATTGGTTGAAAGGCGAGAAAGGAGAGCCCAGATAAGAGTGAGACAACCCTCGTATCATCACCATATGCAAATGAGTAAAGGTTGTTAAAATGCTGAGGGAAGGGGGTTATTCGGCAGAACTTTGAGGGGAAAGCTGGACAGAATGGAAACACCGAGCCTGCAGACAAACAGAAAGGAAGGAAAGAAAAGATGACAGAAAAGGTGTCAAGTGAGTGTCATTAAGCTGTGCGTTAACACCTACTTCAAGGGGACTCAAAACAAGTGGCCTTAAGGTGAGCAAAGCAACTTGGAGAAGTGAGCAACTGCGTGTCAGTTTTGGCAGCCAATTAAACTGTTGATGAATTGGTCCACAAGTATGTATGATCTCAATGTTTAAAGAGGTTTTGAGAGACACTGAGTTTGTTTGTTTTTCCAAGTTTCCTTCACAGGATTGATCCAGAAATTTCTTACACTCAGGCTCGAGAGATCTTTTATTGCCTTCTGGACAGGATATCATCATATACTGTAAGTTCATTATGGAGACACTACAGTATAGATGATGTACTATCCAGGGTGGCATTCCTCCTCCTGCGGGATACCACACACCCACACGCAAGGACAGAGTCTGTGATCGAGGGAGGCGGTTAAACCGTTACCATTACTGAGTTTAGTAATGGTAAGGGTTCACTTGCTTCTTCTCACTGGCACCAACCATCAAAAACACCAAATGGAATTATTTACATGAAATCCTCACCTCATATGAATATTTTGTAAATTTGTACAAAATATATTTATGCCATAACTGAAGAATTGTACAACGTTGTAGTTTTTTTCTCTTTTTGATTTTATATCTTGATAGGGAACTACATGTTGAACCTTGTCCTTGTACAATGACCATAGAGGTGTTCATCTTCAGTAAATGCATTTTTAAAAGTCTATTTTGCACAACTAGCCGTGTTTATGATCAAAATGTCTTGAATTAACGCAATAGCGTGTCGGTCGTAACTATTTTCAGTGTATTAAAGTATTATGTTGCGTCTTAGTGAATTGTTTTATTAATTCTCAAAGCTATTCTTCATACATTTATCATCTAAGACCACTTCAGGTCATCAATTTTAGTTTTCTTTTGTATCAGGCACCTCGAGGAAGGAATTTCAACCTTGACTGAGTAGCTAATAGCAAATATTATATGCTATGAATATTATCAATATTGTATGTACCATGGCTCAATAAACACATCCACCATGAATCAATAACGCTCCACAGTCTTCAAATCCATATTTTATTTACACACAATATACAGCGTAATATTGTTCCAGAAATAATAATTTAAAAAGAAAACAAAAAAATGGCCTTATTGTCAGTGACCTCAAATAACTCAGCAAGAAAAAGAGACAGAGAGAAAGAGAAAGAGAGAGACCTTGCTTTGGGCTAGCTTATCTATGAATTAGCGATCCATCACCGTGGCCTGGATAAGAACTGACTGCCTGCCAGGTTCAACCACAGGGGAGAATACAAGAACAAATGCATCCCAGCCATTTTGTGCCTATTTTAGTGGCAGGTTAGAGGTCCATTAGAGGGGTAATGTAGCCCTGTGGGGCTGCGCCTTTAGTTAAGCTCCAGCAGCTGTGAAACACAAGCAGGAACTGAGAGAGGGAACGACTGCAAAGAGCTTTAAAAAAATAAAAATAACTGCAGGATATAGCTGGTAATAAAGCAATATGTTATCAGGGATATACATTATATTTACGTCATTATACTATTTTATGAGGATCATGCTGGGGATTTTATAAATACACTGTATAAGTAATTGAATAAGAAATGTGTCAACTGGTTCATTTTCCATATTCAATACTTCAAATTAGCGATGCATTAAAATTTCAACCAAAGGAAAAAAACGTTCAGCTGGAAAAACTTGCCCTGTTTCAAGACTTAAAACAATGACTTTCTGGTCAATGTGTGGTTTTATTATTTATTTTGTTTTATATTTATCTGCAGTGGAGTAATGCTTTATTGAAAGAACTGCATTTTCCGTAATAAGGTGTTTTTTCATTGCCTTTTTTTTTTAAACAAAGAATTTTTTTTTTCTTTTACTTTTCAAAAGCACAAGATGTAAAATAAATTGTGGAACAAAAATCATACATTTGTTTTCTGTTTGTGACCTGCAGAGCCCAAAAATTTCACCAAAACACACATGTATACTGAAGATGTCCTCAATTATTGAGATATATAATGATATTTTTGCCATATCAACCATCCCCATTACAGTTTTATGACGTGACCAAACAACGTCAGTTACAATCAAATCAACGATATGGACAAAATAACAACCGCGATGATTGACAGACTGGTCTCTGATCCAGCTGAATGAGAATCTGGGGTCAAAAGCAGGTCTGGGCAACTTGGATAAGGAACCGAGACCATTAGAGGCAAAACTTCTCTGTAAAAAAAAAAAAAGTGTCTCAACTCTGTTTGAACCTCATCAGCAATTCCATCTGGGACACATTTTCAGCCGTTCTGGAACAATGCTGATTTATTCATGATGTAGCCCACTGCTAAAATGAGATTCTGAATAAAGACCTTACTAATAATAAATAGACTCGGGGCTAAAAGTCTTAGGACACTGCAGCAGCAGTTTGAGTTCAGAAAGAAGGCTCTGTCCCAAATGTGACTGTTCGAGACAGATAAGACAGTTCACATGGTGTCCACGAGACAAACCGAAGCCTCAAATAGTCGTCTTTGTTCACGTCTGGGCTCCACTCTGGGGTTTTGCAGATCTCGGTACAAATTCACCACCAGAAATTTACAGATCAGACCTCAAACCATTTCAGTTCTTCAGAGTGGCGGATATTTTCAGTCGCACTTCACACATGAAGGCATTCATGAGGTCCAGTCCTGCTTCCCGGGCTATTCGAGCGATCAGCTGCCCCCCAGGGCCAATCACCATTTTCTGTTTAAAATAATCAGAGAGAAAGAGGAAAGAGAGCAAGAATATGAGTGTGAAAAAAGCCTGTAAGGTCAGTTCTGAAAATACCATAATTCTTTTCAACAAACACACTTTTACTGATGGCTTCAAATGAAAACCTTAAAAGTGTGATATAAATTAGAATAGAATTTATTTTTTCTAGAAGAATCCAGACAGTCCCTTCATTACCAGAACACTTGCACTGAACAAAACGGAGAATATGTAGACAAATGATTGCAATAGAGCCAAAAAAAATTTTTTTTTTTTAAATCTCAACACTTACGTATCCCCCGCTGTCGCTTATATCAAAATGCAAGCAATTGAAGGAATAGGACACTTATTATGAATGGTGACTTCAACAAATAACCCTGAAACAAGTAAAGAGCAGGGATTTCAAACAGCATCCTGGTAAACTGTCATTTTGAAATCGCATTTTGCTTCTTGAAATAGCGTCAAAATCCACTCTGTGTGTTTTGTAAATACATTCAGTCAGTAAACAGGAAGTCGATGTGCGACAGACCTGAAAACGGTATACACAGTACAGAACCCCAAGCTGAAGCTTGGTACCAAATATCAAGCAGTTGTGATTTGGAGTTGCTGAGAAAAGTGTTATGAAAATTTTGTAAATCCACGCTGTGTGTTTCGTAAACACATTCAGTCGGTACACAGGGAGTCGATGTGCGACAGACCTGAAAACGGTATGCATGGTACAGTCTTATAGTACTCGAGTCTGACTCGTGCCCTAATTTTAAAGACTTGTGACTCGATTTGGACTCGGACTTGTGCGTTAACTGCATTCGGACTTGGAAATTGGAGACGAGGACTCGGATTTTTTCTTTAATTTTTGTAACATACCATAATATTTTGGTACAAGATATTTATATCTACATTAATTTTTGTACTAATTTCATGCAAGAGTGTCACATCTGTGCGCCTTGGCACGTATATCAGATAGACTCTCGGGCGCACTCCGGACAGCGCACATGCACCAAGTGGACTTTCGCACGCGTGCCATAAACGGCTTGCACCTGCACAGGATTAAGGCGCAATCAGCACGCCGATATAAAAACTGTCAAAACACTGTCAAAACTTTGCAAAGTTTTGAGTTGTGTTGCTAACCTTATTTCCTTGTTTGGTTTCCTGATCCCTGATTTCCGGTTTCTTGTCTTTGATTCTGCCGAGTCTACGATAGCCTGTTTGTGCGTCGCTTGACTTATTGCCTGTTTCACGAGTTTGCCTGCCGTTCTGGATTGTTTACCTGTCTTCACTTGTATTAATAAACACACCTTCTGCACTTACATCGGTCTCCCAACCATCTCTGACAATACTTCACGCGCCCTGACAAAGAGAATGTACACTGTTCATACATCATGTTCAGGAACAAACTAAACAGCCACTGTCAAATGGTATGGTTGGAGTCTTGGTCTTGACTCAGACTTGAACACTGGGGACTCGAGACTGGACTCGAACTCGCGGTTTAGTGACCCGACAACACTGGTACTGGTCAAGCCAGAATTCGATATGGTTCAGTGCAAGGATTTTATTCAAAAGAAATACTGATATTTGCTGACAACGTACTGTACATTTAACCAGCTTCACCCCCCAGAGTCCACCTGCATTTATTTATGAGGATTAAAACCTACCCGGAATTAGAACATTTGTAAAAAGTATTTTAACTTAAATCAAGCCCACACTCTCCTCTGAAAAAGTAGCTTCCTCGTTATCTCAAATCAGGACAGGCTACAAGGATTTATGGAGGGAAACGACCCCCCCAGCGCTTCTCTTTTCAGTATTCACAAAGTGAAGGACATTCCAAACTGCTGCATGACCCTTGTTCTATTCAAGAATTTATTTATTTATTTAAATACATAAGGAAAAGTAACAAAGCGCCAATGAACGAGAGCAAATGGCCTGTTGGCCCCACCACTTTAATGGAAATGGAAGCCCAGAAGCAGCCGAGACCATCACCATGGGTTCAAGAACATGTGCTCAATTTAAAGGCAAAACATCAAGCCTCTGATGAGATGCTGCCTCACTTCCTGTTTTCAGTAGCCCTCCCAAGTTGCAAATGCGCTCAAAGCACATTTCTTAACTTTATATCATGTTGCTAAACAAGTGACAAGTTTGGGATCGATATGTAAAGCCATCGCTGGCATACACCCTCAATTCCTGCTTGGTGGCTTGTCCATCAAATTCATTTGGAAATGAACAAAAATCTGAGAAACAAAAGTTGTTTGGTTTGGTCACACCATGCCGAGTTCCTAATTTTGTGATAAACATTTTACAGAAAGAGGCAAAAAAAAAAAAAAACATCCATGCATCCATTATCCGTAACCGCTTATCCTGTGTCGGGTCGCAGGTAAGCTGGAGCCTATCCTAGCTGACTGGACGAGAGGCGGGGTACACCCTGGACAAATCACAAGGTCATCGCAGGGTTGACACATAGAGACAAACAACCATTCACACCTACGGTCAATTTAGAGTCACCAGTTAACATAACCTGCATGTCTTTGGACTGTGGGGGAAACCGGAGC
>JAODOF010000021.1:10124490-10135424 GCA_027576175.1 Sciades proops | reverse complement strand
GCCGTGAATGAGGATTCAAAATGGCGGCTCGGCTCGGTTTTCCTTTTTGGGCGCTCTCGTTTTCTGTTAGAATTTGGTAAAGAAAAAGATAAAATATTATTTACCAGCTTAAGGTCGGTCCGTATGCTGAAATACCGTGACCTCAGCCCAGAGGGCCTCGCTCAGTACTTTCAAGACACGGACCTCCCAGCTGGTAAATAACACATATTTATGTAATGTGTCTACCTTACAATTCCTTATGTGAGTTAATCCAATCAAAAAGACAATGTTAGAATGAGTGTATTTAATATAAAGCTCACAGCCTGTCAGAGCTGCTGTTGGGCGATTCTTTAACAGAGAGACAAATGATGAAATTATTAAGATCGACTTAACTTGTCAGCTCAGTGATATTGCTTAAGGATGCAATCCAAGGTAAAATGTACTGAAAACCATATTTAAAATTCATCCCAATTATAGCAGTGTCGCTTCAAAGAAATCTTGGTTTGAGTTTTAAAAGTAGACAGCCTTTCGATTTCGTAAAATCGGTGAAATTTAATTCCCTCTGAAATTTGGTCATTGTGATGCATGTTTTATTTCTGTAATAAAAAAAAAAAAAAAAACAGGCTGCTCTGTGGCTGAAAAGTTATTTAATTTGAGGGGATTCCTGAGCAAATAATATGCATGAAATCACTCACTTGGTACAGTCAAGCAGACAGAGGAAGTCCGTGCACTGACAGTTGCATCGTTGTCACTAAACGAACAGCTGACCACACCGAGGTGCTCGCTGACCGCCGATATTTATTAGCTTGGTCCTGCGTTTCCTTTCCTTCTCGCTTTCCGTTACTGTAGTCGGTCTTTCACGTTTCATTCGCACACTCACGTCCTCCATTTTTCTCTCCTATTTCAAATTTGTATCCCACAATCCCTTGCGCAAACAGGGAAAGCCCACCACGTGATGCATGACGTATCTTGTATTGCATCATGGTGAAGCAGGAAAAAAAATAGCGGAGAATTTAGGGCCAGGCGGCTCTAAATTCATCAGTTGTTCTATTTTTAAAAAACTAAAAATTGGAAGTCTGTGATTCGAATTCAGTAGCTTTTGGTCCACTAAACAAAAATAACTGCGTGTCGGGGAAAATTGTTTTCATGACCTAAACTTGGAAAATCTGACAGGCAGTACAGCTTTAATTTTTTTTGACGACGCAATTCCGTTCCTGACTTTTCTTTCCTCATAAAAGATTTTGCATTCAGATTTAAACATGGCCAATTTTTCTATGCTTTAAAGAGTCAAAAGATGTCATACAGTGTGAAATTTTTATTTAAAATTACCATTATCTGGAGTACTGCAACTTAAAGTGACATTTTACTGTAAATGCAATTCTGTTACAGAAGAACTACTCTGTGATTGAAAACTAAACACCATCTGACCAATCAGAATCAAGAGTGTTGCAGTTCTTGTATCTATAAATCTAGTTGACTGGGAACTCGTGTTTCCTGTAGGAAATGGTTTATTTCCTGATCTGAATCTTGGTTACAAATAAACGTAGTGGCTCATATAAAAATAACCTGATTACAAATTAGTGCTAAATGTGTATAGAGTTGTTCATAAAATAAATCTATGCTGTGATTTTTATAAAGATAAACGGTCTCTTTAGGTGCAGTTAGAGACCCCTGTTTGAATTTATTCCATTTACCTCTTGCACAGCTCTACGTATCATCGGAGAGTCGTTTCAACACCCTGGCCGAGTTGGTGCATCACCATTCCACCGTAGCGGATGGCCTTATAACGACACTACACTACCCAGCACCCAAACGCAACAAGCCGACGATCTACGGTGTCTCGCCCAACTATGACAAGTGGGAGATGGAGCGCACAGACATTACTATGAAACACAAGCTGGGTGGAGGCCAGTATGGAGAGGTGTACGAGGGAGTCTGGAAAAAGTACAATCTCACTGTTGCTGTGAAAACACTAAAGGTTAGTAAAGCCTGTGTCGTTTTGCAAACGGATACACGATGCATAGCGTGTTTGCCTTGGCACGGTTACTGTTCCTTCTATTCTGGACTGTATTTACAAAGATTTGTTTATGATGGAAAACCACAAGAGCACTACGTTTTTCTGTTCCTCTAGGAGGACACAATGGAGGTAGAAGAGTTCCTAAAGGAGGCTGCAGTCATGAAAGAAATCAAGCATCCCAATTTAGTCCAACTGTTAGGTAGGTCTGGTCCTGAGACTGATTGATTATAAAACCTTGGTTTGACCTATTTATTCACTGATTACAATAAAAATCAGATGGAAATACTTTAATCATGAGCCTGCCTTTAAAAGTAAATAACTGTATAAAGCAGAGGGGAACCGTCAGGGCCTTCAAAAACATATCAGCATTTCAAATGTTTTATGAAAGAAATTAAATATAAATCTAATTTGGCCTCATTTGCTTCAGAAATGAAAGGGTTACTGTCCTGAAAACATTAGTTATCCAATTAGATCTTTTTGTTTGGTGTGTCTAGGCTGAGAAGAGTTTAGAGCTGCTCACTCTGGTTAGGACTTCATTGCCAGGACAGAAGGCCATGGCAGCGTATGTAGGAAATGAGAGATGAATTAACCAATCAGATTTTGATTTATAGTGGGAGGGACTAAAAATGTATCACCCTCAGCCTTCTCGAAGGTCAACGCGAGCTTAACCGCAAGTCATTCATCAGTAGTGTTAGCGAATGCTCATAAAGCGGTCAAGCCAGTGCTATCGAGAGTAAGTAGCACAGGCTAACGACCAAGAAACTAAGATTTCCGTCTCCAGACTCTTCTTCCATGCTCGCAACAGTGTTTTTCACTCAGACTTAAATATTCATTTCCAAATCAACATCGACAGCTACACACAACAGAGCGACCTGGCAGGCTGACGCTAATCCCTTGCAAAATCCTAGCTCTAATAGTACTCGTTTTTGTATCATGTTGGTTTTAAATAATTTTAAACTACCTATGTACAGGTATTTAAAGCATCCCAGCATCTTGTAGGTTAATCAGAAGTTATTATCTCAGGTGTCTGTACACGGGAGCCTCCCTTCTACATCATCACCGAGTTCATGACCCACGGTAACCTCCTGGACTACCTGCGTGAGTGTAACCGCGAGGAAGTCAACGCTGTGGTGCTGCTCTACATGGCCACTCAGATTTCCTCTGCAATGGAGTACTTGGAGAAGAAGAATTTTATTCACAGGCAAGAGAAACCCTCAAAATACAATACTGTGCACGTTTTATTGTCTTGAATTTCTCTCGTTTCAAACTGCATCCGCGTTCTGGGGCCTTCTTTTTAATAGCGTTAATCCCGTAACACAGCGACAGACTTTTTTGTTCACTCTTAGCTCAGTTCTCAGTGCATTCCTTTATGATTATGGCATGCATACTTTGTGGTTTTAGTAAATGGGGTAGTTTGGTTAGTGTTCCTTATGACATTTAAGTGTATAGTAACCCTGACTGGAGCACTCTTCTTGTGGCAAGTTTTATAGCAGGTTGAGGAGCTGCACAGTGTTATTCCACCATATATAAAATGGTCTCCAAATATTCCTCCTTTGTACTAAATTGGGCGGGCAATGGATCTTGTTTAAATTCCTGTGAAGGTCTTGAGCACTTTTTCATCTCGTCTTCCTCCTCCAGGGACTTGGCTGCCCGCAACTGCTTGGTTGGGGAGAACCACTTGGTGAAAGTAGCAGATTTTGGTTTGAGCCGTCTGATGACGGGAGACACGTACACGGCGCATGCCGGAGCCAAGTTTCCTATCAAATGGACTGCACCAGAAAGCCTGGCATATAACAAATTCTCAATCAAATCAGATGTATGGGGTAAGTGAAGGACTACTGCTGCTGCTTCTTGTAAGATATCTGCTCTTGTGACTTTTGCATAAAAGTATTGTGTTGTTGGTGACTCAGCTTTTGGAGTGCTGCTATGGGAGATTGCCACCTATGGGATGTCTCCATACCCTGGGATAGATTTGTCCCAAGTCTATGAGCTACTTGAGAAGGACTATCGCATGGACAGACCTGAGGGATGTCCAGAGAAGGTCTATGAACTAATGAGAGCCTGTGAGACACTTCGTAATATACATTCATTCTTTCATTTGAAGCAAAGAACACTGCAGTATCAGATGCATATGTTTTTGGCTTACAGGTTGGAAATGGAACCCAGCAGAGAGGCCATCCTTTGCCGAGACCCATCAAGCGTTTGAAACTATGTTTCAGGAATCCAGCATCTCTGACGGTACTTCAGTGTCTTTTAATACTACTGAGCCAGGCATGCTTCGTGTCTGCTTTTCCCAGTGTGGCTGATGACACAATGTTTTACCTTTTGACAGAGGTGGAGAAAGAATTGGGGAAGAAGGGGAAGAAGCTAACACTTGGGTCCATACAGCAGGCTCCGGAGCTACCGACCAAAACTAGGACGAAAGGCAGATCCATGGAGAAAGATGGAGACAGCCCTGGTGAGCATCATGTTCTCGAGGAAACCGTAATCTTTTGTCCAAGATGCTTTCAGTTACCTGTATCTAGCGTATTGGTTTGATCTGTATTTCCAGACGGTGCTGAGGCAGAGGTAGCTGTCTCGCCGATGCTTCCCCGAAAAGAGAGACTTTTGGTAGATAGCAATCTAAACGAGGAGCCAAAATCCAAGACGAGCCTCAACCCGCTGATCAGCTTAATCAAAAAGAAAAAGAAAACCGCTCCTACCCCTCCAACACGTAGCAGTTCCTTTAAGCACCCCAGGGATGAGTTTAACAACGGCTCTTCATTTAATGACGCCACGATAGGTATTGACCCTTCAAAGTTCCTCTGCCTCAATAATAATGGAGCTGGAGGCGTCACCAATGGAGCGCCTGCATTTCCTGGTCAGGTGTTCCCCCCACACCCACGGAAAAAGGGCACACCAGGAACTTCTAGCGCTGGCCGACTGGCCACGACACCCCCAGGTGAGGAAGATGTGTCCAACTCGAAGCGCTTCCAGAGGTCCTCATCAGCCTCCAGCATGCCCCCGGGGTCCGACCGTACAGAATGGAAGTCGGTCACACTCCCCCGGGACGTGCAGTCTCGCCATTTCGACTCTAGCACCTTGGGAAGCAAGCCCGCCCTGCCCCGCAAGAGCACACCACGTGGTGGCACTCTTACCCCACCCCCACGCCTGTCCAAAAAGACTGAAGATGCTTTAGATGAGGTTTTTAAGGATTCTGAATCTAGTCCAGGATCAAGCCCCCAGACACTAACCCCCAAGTTGGGTCACCGGCCACAAATGCAGAGCGAAAGCTCCAAAACTAGTGCCTTCCAAGCAGACCTGCTTAAATCGAATGCACTCTCTGCCCTGGGAGCAGCTGGGGAGGAGTGCAGAGCACGCAGACACAAACAACCTCTCGATATCTCGGGTCAGCGAGAGAAGGATAGGGGGAAGTTTACCAAGTCCAAGCCAGCTCCTCCTCCACCTCCACCATCAAGTGTCAAATCTGGGAAGGTTTCAAGGAGCCCCACGCAAGACCTAAATGCTGACACGAAAGTCAAAGTCAGTGTTGATCTAAGCCCCTCTGGCTCTGAACAAGGCAGGTCTTTCTTGCCCCAGGAAAGCACCAAAAAACTTAGCACCTCCAAAGCACAGCCATCAAAGACCACACCTACTACTTCAACCAGTCAGCCACTGGGAGTAGGATCCAGCTCACCTGCTGGAGAGCAGGGCTCGGCTACGGCTTTCATCCCGCTCGTGACGACACGCCGCTCTTTGAGGAAAACACGGCAGAATGAACGTATTCCCAACTCTACCATCACGCGGGAGATGGTCCTCGAGAGCACAGAGCTTCTGCGTGCTGCTATCAGCAGGAACTCTGAGCAGACAGGCAGTCACAACGCGGTTTTGGAGGCTGGCAACAACCTGTCCAAGTACTGCCTGAGCTACGTGGACTCCATACAGCAGATGAGGAACAAGTTTGCGTTCCGTGAGGCCATCAACAAGCTGGAGAGCAACCTGAGGGAGCTGCAAATCTGCCCTACAGCCACTGGGGGTGCCAGCACACCACAAGACTTTACCAAGCTCCTGTCTTCTGTCAAGGAGATTAGTGACATTGTTCAGAGGTAGCGGAAGTGCCTCAATCCTCTCTCTTAGTTTTCCCCTCTTCAGGGTAACCAGCAGAATAATGATTTTGATGGCAGATTTAGAGGGGGGAGAACTTTTTTTTTTTTTTTTTCTTCCCTGAATGGCTGTGACAGTTCCTAAACAATCTGAAATCACCTCTCATTTAAAATAAGATACTGTAGGACTCGATATACTGTAGAACGCATATCATAGGACAAAGGTGTCTTAGGGTTGAGCACAAATTCAAAAGATTGGATTTGATCATAAAGGATCCTGACCTATGAAAAGTTCCAAGCCTAAGTATTAGTTATGTTGGAAAATTGGTTCTGTAATAACATGCAAAACAAAGTCGTCTCTGATTTTGTTGATTACAGTATCAAACTTGATTGTGTTATCTGGGGCTTGCTCATGAACAACACTCTCGATTCCAGTGTACGGTTGGGAGACTATTATGGTTTTGACCTTTTGTTCCTCAGCTTGGTTTTTCATTCAGTAAAGGATTCCGTTGTTCATGTGATGTGATGTGTTACAGCCCTATTAAGTATTCGAGAATCACTGTGCCATAAAGTTTCCAAAATCATTGCCTTTATTCCTTGTGAACAGACGTGCCTTAAAAGTTGTTACCCTTAAAGACTGTCTTGCCAATAATCAGCGATGTGGCCTTGAAAAACCAAGACTGACTGAGCATTTTAACTTTTATATGTTCATCTACCGTAACTGACACGGATGTTTGATTCCAAACACTACTGTCTGTAGGAGCCGGAGAAGGACTGGTAAAGCAAGACCAGCGATGCAAACCTATGTATCTGAATGTTTGTTTTTTTACCTAATCTGTAAGAATGCAGTTCTGCACACCACTCACAAAGATCCTAGTTACATCTGATTGTTTTGTGCATCTCGAGTATCAGGATATGGACAATGAATAAGTAGAACCCTTTCTAATATCACTACTAATGTCACCTCAGGACAGGAAATCCCTCCCTCTTTTCCTGGAAATGAGGAGCTGCTGGCCACATGTAACGAGCGAATTTACATTAATTTTGACATGTGGTTAAAATAACATGAGATCCAGTGCAGGTGTAAATGGGGTTCAAATTGCTGAGAGAATTTAAGGATTAGAATCACCAACAGGATTCGAGGTTTTCTGATGTCGCATGGTTCAGTACCTCAGTCAGTCAGTCACTCGCCTCGTCTTGTGTCGTTAACGGTAAGAGATGTATCGAGTGTTAAGAAATCGTGTACTTAACCAACCAATGAACCTTCACTGCTAAGTCAAACTCTTACTAAAAAAAGAAAAAAATTTAAAAAAAAAATTCATTTTACTTGTATTGTTTTACAGTATTAGTGTTTTGCATTTTCGACACTTAGCCCTCTGACTGCGATGCTTGAGGATGAAGCCAACCACAAGCTGCCTTAGTTTCAACGTGGTACAGCCAATGTTGACTTCTGTTTATCTTCATGAAAGTCATGCCACTACTCTTATTTTATGCAAGTGTCACAGTTTTGTACACTAATGTGCTCATCTTTGTAAATACACATTTTCTCTCTTTTTTTTTTTTTTTTCCCCTCTTTGTAACCAAGGTGCAATTTCTTGCATAAAATACAAAGCAATTTTGTTACTTGAATGATGGTAGTTTTTATTGATCGTCCATAATTTACTTTACCACGAGTTCTCACATCATTAGAAAAACATCAATTTTTGAGAAGCAGCAGCTGCAAGGTGAACCACAGTAGGTGATTACTTACATAAGAGCTTTACAGGAGATCCTTTTGCATGATCCAAGCCTAAGAATAAACCAATTGCCTTTCTAAAATGTAGGGGTTCCACTGGAAAGAGTAGTAGCTCCCTGTAAAATTGAAATATAAGGGTTCATTTTGTGGCTTCTGCTGACATCTAGAGCTAATTTTTTTTTTAAACCAGTTCAACATTGTTAGGAGGAAAAGGCTATGTTTTTACTTACTTCCCATCCTAAAAACAGGAGAAGTCAATACAATACTCATTTGCATCTCACAAGCAAGCTGCGTCCTGTTCCAAAGGAGGAGGCTGCAGTTTTCCACATCAGAGTGAATGGTGATGCAACAGGGCAGGAGCTGTTCACAGTACTGATCATTAAATTTTGGCAATAGTACAGATGCTTAAATACTCACCATCGAGCTGGTCTACCACTGTTGGGTTTTCTTTGTGAAAAACTCTGTAATTAAGCTGCAACCTGTCGGTGTTTTGCTCGCTTGAAGGCTCCACCGTTTTTGCATAAGTTACCTGTAAATATTAATTGTGCATCATGCAGAATACACTTTACAGTCCATGGCCTTAATGATTACCTGCTCAAAGGCCACAAAAACGCATGCATGTTGATTCTACCTTTATACTGGCGGTTTAACTAAGCATATCGGTCAATAAATTAAGCGAAGCGGGGCTGCTACGCTACAATGCGTTAGGGGAAACCCTGGAAGGAGTCTCCAGTGTCAGCACCTTTACATTCTGTAAGCTTTCTAGCTTTTCATTAACATAGCAAGCAGTTTTTTCAGACAGATGAGGGGGGGAAGGCTAGTGAGGGAACAACTGTTTAAAGATGTTATAACATGAGAATGTCTCGTCAAATGTTCCACTTTACTTCAGGTCCCTTGAATGTGTGTAATATATATATATTTAAAAAAAAAAAAATCACTGGAAAATAAAATTTGCAGTGGTAAGAGTAACAGGGCCACCTCACACCATCCCATCACTGACATCATCATGACCAACATATTATGAAGCAAGAAAGATATCAGCCTGGAGCTTAATACCTGGAATACCATATCCCCAAAACACACACTCAAATACAAAATTTTCCATTTAGAACATTTTATTATAATTAAAATCAAAATAACATTTTTAATCATACACGCAAGAATGCATTTTAACATTGGCGCAGCTCCTTCAAATGTACGTGTATGTATAAAGTGTACATTTTAAACTGATGGACATGGTCAGCAGTAGTTATTCAGACACTGAAGAGACACCGAGCACACATTCCCTTCCCCTACTCACTCATCGCTTCTCGGCTTTAAGCAGCGTTCTGCGCTCTTGAAAGAACTTCCAGTGTAGAGCTGAATTTGGAGGACTTTGCTGTATATAAGCCAAAAGGAGGTGTGTAGTGGAGTTTAACCTGAACACCCTGTGAGTAAAGCGAGTGTGTGTCCACGCATACGTTTAGTCATAGAAAATGTTGAGAATTTCCTAGTTAAAGTTACCAGTGACTCGGATATCCACTGTACAATGGAAAGAGTGCTGCTCTACGCCCTGTCCCCAACATATTTAGCCATATATACAGCTTCTAAGTGTTTTCTATGATACAATGAGTGAAATCGACCCTCTGCAGTAGATTTACACCCTCTGTGATCCAGTGTTTCTATACAAGCCTATATGACAGCGGCGGGTCAAATTTACAGCCAGAACAAGCGCATCTACCACACAGCATTCACAAATGAAGCTTTTTCTTGTCACGCTGATCAATAATAAAATGTCGCAACAGTGTAAAACTGCATGTTTAATTCTGATGGAAAATAAGATTAGACAGTGTTGGTTATAATATCATGAATCATAAGACAATAAGGCAACAAATCAGATGCTGGTTCTAGTTCTAATGGACATATTTTCAGAAGGGGGAGGGGGTGGAAAGGAGGCCCAGCACAAAATTGATGGAAAAAAATATTGGGAATCTTAAGTGAGGGGAAGTGCCTTTTTGTAAAGTGTCTTTTTTTTTTTTTTTTTGACAGAGGAAAGACTCTCCAACATCCAAGAATGAACACACTATAATAAAACACACCCTGTTAATCTGATGGGATAATGGACGTACCATCTGATCCTGAGTATCGGCATTGTGGCCAATACTGTCTGACGCGTTTTCAGTTCTGACTGATGTTTTATGAACATTCATTCACGGTGTTGACCAACACAACAGATCGTTGATTGAACATTATGCCGCCATCATTGATGCTTCTCAAATCTCTGACTAGTATCAGATAAATATCGGCCGATACTCAGGCAAAGCATGACGGAAGAAAAAGGACAAACCAAGTGAGACAAGAGGGGAAGGATCACGGACAAACAGTCGAGCCTGTGTGTAGTTGCCTCTGTTCGTTGGCCTCTCACACACCCCTGCAGGTCGGGAAAAGACGAGGCCGGCTGGAGCGATGGGAGAGGTGAGAGGGGATGAGAAGGTCGAGTACGTAGTGTTGGTCATTAGCAGCCACATCCTTCCCTCTGAGGCTGTGCTTCGCTGGTTAGCCGGCCACCCTGAGGGGCAGAAGGCTTGTGCTGGACCCCTGATTCAGCCGCGTTCAGGTCCAGGCTGCCGTCCTGAATGTTCTGGTAAATCTTTTTTGCCGCCTCCAAGAAAGCATCCTCCACATTCTCGCCTCTGTGGAAAACAAACACGGCTAAGGTGACCATGGTGCACGTTTCCATCCAACTACTAAAACGCTGAAATTTTTTTTTTTTTTCCCCAAAACTAGGTGTTAATGCACCAAGAGGAAAGACAGCATTTTGAGCAGTAAAGCAGTTAACAGTTACTGCCTGGAGAATCATGATGCAAAAACAAAAAGGTGGGTGCTCCGAGAGCATAATATCCCCTGCTGGCAACTAGACCATAACTCTGGTAAAATGCGACTGAATTGAACAAAACTGCAATGCGTGTATTACTAACATAAAAAAAAAACTCCTGTCAAGTTTTGTGAAATTCCTCCAAAAATTGAGAGAGGAGTTGATTTCAGAAGGTGAGCACCCTTCCTCAGACAGACATCGCCACGACATAATCCCCCTTCAGGCCTTTCAGCCAGCGGGGGATAAAAATTGTGAGGGAAGTTGATT
>JAODOF010000021.1:8696532-8708687 GCA_027576175.1 Sciades proops | reverse complement strand
GTGAAGCTGCTCTCTGATCTACTGAAGGATCCACACTGTACACTGGAGACACTACAGTGAGTTACTGACTGTCTCTATACACACACACACACACATGTTTCATGTTCCATCCTCTCCACGGTGAACTCAACCACTGTTTCTCAACGTGTGCTCCATGAGCGACCCCCTGCTGCTCCGCGAGTTGATGTTGTAAAATATCACGTTTTATCAGTGTTTCTCAAATCGCCGATGTGACTCCAAAAGCAAAGTTCTGAGTCTCACAGATGAGTCGTTTTCTATATTGAATAAAGTCCTCTGTAAATTCAAATAGTCGCCTATTATTTGAATTTGTCTGACATTAAGCAAGCCAACAGTTTTGTGACACTGCCTATAGCTCCGTCAGTTTAGGTTACACTTTCATAATCAACGTCACCTCTGAATGTGGAGGGAATGTGGAATGCGGAGAAACTACGAGTAACCAAGTTAGACTTGGCATCAAACTGTCAAAAAGATAACGGATCGGTGGCTGAAGAGCGGGTCAGTCAAAAGAAAAGCACAAGAAACGTCTGACCCGAGCAAGGACAAAGTGCAAAGACATGATGATTCAGTGAGCACTGATATGGAGTCCCAGGATAGTTTGCTGCAGGAGCTCCCTCAGAGTAGTAGTGAAGCTCAACATGACCATGGAAAATCGAGTGCTAAAGCGAAAGGAAAATACCACAGCGACTACATCAAATTTGGATTTTTTTGGACTGGGAATGCGGAGGATCCGAAACCACATTGTGTTCTGTGCTACGAAACATTGGCCAACGAGGCAATGAAACCTGCTAAGCTCAAGCGGCACTTCGAAACTAAACACAAGGATTACGTCAACAAACCGACTGCATTTTTGAGAGAAAATGTGAAGAGCTTCAGCATCACACGAGAAAGGGAGCCTCACAGTTTTTTGTGCCTGCGGAAAATGCGAAAGCTCCAGCAGCTTCATACAGGGTCTCCCTGCTGATCGCGAAAGCAGGCCAACCTCATTCAATAGGCGAGACTTTAGTTCAGCCAGCTGCAACGGTTATAGCTAACATAATGCTTGGGGGGAAAGCAAGTGATGAAATGAACAGGGTACCTCTGTCCAATGACACTGTCCAGCGGCGCATAACATCCATGGCTGAAAATGTCCAAGAGCAGCTGGTGACACGTTTACGTCAAAGTCAGTTTTTCTCTCTGCAAATGGACGAATCCACTGATATTGAGAACGAGGCAAATCTCCTGTGGTTTGTAAGGTGTATATATGATGGTGCTGTGCATGATGATTTTCTTTTTTTGTCACTCCCTGCTGACCAACACCACAGGAGAAGTGATTTTTAACTCACTTAATGATGTCATTGTGCAGAATAACACTGACTGGACAAGATGCGTTGGCATTTGCACAGACGGTGCGACTGCGATGACGGCAAAATACAAGGGCCTCGCTGCGCGTGTCTGCACAGTAGCACCATCTGCCACAGCAACACACTGCTGCATTCACAGAGAGCAACTGGCAGTGAAAAAAATGCCCCAGTGTCTTAAACCAGTCCTGGACGAGTCTGTGAAAATAGTTAATATGAGTAAAAGCAAAGCACTGAACACACGTCTTTTTAAAGCTCAGTGTGAAGAAATGGGAAGCGAGCACACGAACCTTCTTTTTCAGACTGAAGTTCGCTGGTTATCGCGTGGGAAAGTTCTCACCCGTCTATTTGAACTGCGTGATGAGGTCAAGTTATTCCTGCATCAAAGTGATGAACTGTATGACAGAATGCATGATTTCCAATGGCTCGCAAAATTGGTTTATCTTGCTGATCTTTTCAGCACTCTCCATACCATGAATTTAGCGCTGCAAGGAAAAGCCATCACAGTCTTTAAATGACCAAGTATAATATTTTTGTCTCATTTGTTTAAGTGGTTTCTCTTTATCGACTTTTAGGACTTGTGTGAAAATCTGATGATGTTTGAGGTCATTTATGCAGAAATATAGAAAATTCTAAAGGGTTCACAAACTTTCAAGCACCACTGTAGTGGATTCGTTTCTTCCTTTCTTAATGCGTTTTAGATCAGACAGTAAATAGTAAATAATAAAAATCCAGTAAATAGGCCCATTCCATCCACAACTGTAGTAATCCATATTACGTCAAGAACCTCTCAGCTAAGTAAAGAGAAACGACATCCGTCATTACTTTTAGACATAAAGTGTCTTCTAATTAACAAACATAAAGAAAAAACATTGAAGTAGAAGGTGTACAAACTTTTGACTGGGGCTGTATATTTTTTTCTTTCCATGTTATGAACAGGGCTCCGTACATATCTAATATTTATAAGCAAATAAAACTTAAAACAGGTCCACTAAGGCGTCACACAAGGACAGGAGACGAGTTTAGAGTGTATCACACCATCTGCTATCAGTAAGCGAGAGGAATTTTAATGCTTAGGGTTTTTTTTCTTTCTTTTTTTCAGTTCAGAGCCAGTAGATTTCCTCAGAACAGGATTACAGCTATGCAAAAATGGGTGTTGATCCCACTTTTACTTGTATTTTTGAAGTGTTTGTTGTGTGCAACTGACATTTCTACACAGTAACTAACAATATACAGACGCCAACAGTTTGCCAGATTACATGAACTGGTTTTTTTTTTTAATCGGAGTACATCCAGAATATCTGGAGAGTTCTGAGAAGTGCACGCACGACCTTGACACAACAGATCCATGCGCCGTTATTCAGTAAATGAGCACATTTTATAAATTATGTTGCTTGTAACTATGTTTGGTTTGTACTTTTAGGGAAGGATAAAGCATTACAGGCAATTAGAGTGTTGTGCTTCCAGTACTTCCAGATTGTGCAACCTTTCTTCCTTTCTCTTTTTTTTTCCCCTCCTGCCCTCCATCCCATTATAACTTTTGTTTCGCGGTCAGAGTTTAATGCTGATGCATGGAAGTTTATTGCATCAGTGAGCCGTCTATTTTTACATGCGGTACCGAGATTTCGATGGAGTTTTACATTTTACAGACTTATTACAATTTGCTTTGGGATCACTCCTCTTGAAGCATGCTACAGGAAAAAAAAGACAAGGGCGCATGCCAGAATTTAGCAATAAAAATGACATAGCTTCTGTGACAGCTTAACACAGAGATGCACACACTTAGGGTTTCTGAGAATAGTTTGTTTTTGCTTTTGCTGCTCAGTTTTTCCAGACGATCTGAGACGTTCTCGAGCAGTTAGAAACATTTGTACATGTTTAGATGTCTCCCAGTCCAAGAGAAGGCAGTTCAGGAGAAGGAGAGGTAAGGAAAAGTGGTGTGTATGAGACAGTGAGTGGATGTTTGGTGTGTTTTGGCTATTTGATCCAGTCAGCTGATCGCAAGGGTGGTCTGTGATTGGAAGATCCAGTTGTGCACAGCTGCAGCGTAGGCAGATTTGCATGAGACAAGGCTGCCAGTGTCTCCTCCTCGACTCCTCTCTGCCAGTGGCTGAGAGTGTGTGTGTGTGTGTGTGTGTGTGTGTGTGAGAGAGAGAGAGAGAGAGAGAGAGAGAGAGGAGTCTGTGGAAGCCACAGCAGTGTTACTCAGGCTCAAGCTCAGCCTCAAGAAACCAGGGGAGAGCAGAGCTGCAAGATCTGAAGTTCCAGACTTTTCTGGAGACTGATGATTGACACTTACTTTGCTGGAGTTTTTATGTTAAAGTGACGCGCTTTTTGGCATGCTGAGCCAATGATGGACAATCCTCATGAAGGTGCTACTTTCACAAACTGGACTGTGAGCATGATCTCCATTGATGTGCATCCTGAGTGCTGGTCTCAACTCGTGTATATCCTGACTTCTGTTCTAAATTTTGGTGCATTTGGTGGTCTTGCTGTCCATTATGGTGCATCTTGAGAGGGGTCTCCATTGAGGTACTGCCTAAGAGCTGATCTCCATTTGGGTGCACCCTGAGTTCTGCATTCCATTGGGGTGAATCTTGAGAGGGACCTCCACTGGAGAAACTTCCTGAGCTGGTTTCCTCGGCTGGTCTCCATTGGTGTGCATCCTAAGAGCAGTCTCCATTCAGGTTTATCCTGAGGGCTGGTTTCCACTTGGTGTTTCCTGGCCTCTATTGGGGTAGATTTTGTAAAGCCCCAGGTAAAGTTGTAGGAATGGGTTGCACAGCAAGTGTGGTGCAGCTTCAGGCTCTCCGCTCATTGATGAGAAGCAACTGTGCACGAACCTGCTCAGACCGACAGGAGCAGATATCCTTGGAGGTCCTACAATCACTGGACAGCGAGCTGGACAGCCGGCCACGCACCATCATTATCACGGTAATAAGATTTTGCTCTTTCGTTGTTTGGTTTCGTCTAGGAGGTACAGCAAAGATCCACTCAGATTTTGTTGACCTTTTCATATCAGCAATTTCTGGTAGAGTCATTTTTGCCATATGCTTTCCTCCTGTACATGTTGGGTTTTTTTGCTCTTGGAATATATAGTGCTTGACTTACAAAGTCAGTATCTATATTAGCACTTGTCATTTTAAGAAGCTGATTTAAGGAGGTTGTGCACTATAATTACCAAAGGAGAAAGTGAAATGCGTAATATGGGGTTATATACAGTACTGGCTCTTGTAGAGCATATCTGGCTGGTTTTTGTGTCGGAGAACTGTTAGAGAAATATGGGGAGAGACCGTAATGCATTATCCAGCATTCAGAGCTACTTCCGGCACAGCTGACAGAGAGAGAGAGAAATATAGAGGGGGAGAGAGAAATAATAAGGCATGGCCAGAAGGGATTAGACTATGGGAATGTGGTGTTCTGTGGGAAAATGCTGCATCTGTGTTTGTATGTTTTGTGAATGGGCTTCTCATCTGGGAGTCAGTGTGTGTGTGTGTGTGTGTGTGTGTGTGTGTGTGAGAGAGAGAGAGAGAGTCACGCAGTGCCCCTACATTACATGCTCGTTGGTGCGTCATATGAACAAGTAACTAAGTACTCATTGAAGTAAAACTGACATTGCCACTTTCGTATCAATGTCAGTTTTACTTCAATGGGTACTTAGTTACTTGACCTCAGCGAATCACTTTAAATATAATTTAAAACACCAAAATGTTGTAATTCGTTTGCCTTGCCACTTTAAAAAAATATAGCAAGGCTGCTTCAAACTGTACCACATAAATATTAAAGGAATTTGTTGCCGATAATGAAATTCACCCATTTTGTTAAAGTGCTGTGTTTTATAGCCATAGATGAGTTGGACTATGTTTTGAGTTACTGACTGTCGTCAGCTGTGTGCAACCTGGTAAACCAGCAAAAGTATGTTACGCTGATTACTCATGGGAGGAAAGTTGTGTGAAGGAAACTTGAGCTGAATCTGCTTTTCGCATGATCTCAGTGTGGAGATGAAGATGAAATAAAGTAAATGAAGTAAATCTGCTGGTTAAATCCATATTAAAGTTAAGGATGGCTGATTTCCCGGTTTTCAAAATTGCTCACGTGATGCCACTGAGATGTAAATTGTGCATGTCATGCCACTCTGTGTGCGCTGTCTGGGTTTTGTTTAACACATGGTGCTAATGTAGCTAACAAGTAAAGGAAGTCCATCCAGGCTTATCCAAATTCTTTTCCAAAAATAGTTCGCCCAGACTTGCTGATGTGGCCTCAGACTTACTGTAGTCTATAAGCACGAACAAAACTGTAGCTCGACACTGGAATTTTATGGTAGTAGCCATCTTGGACAACCTGGAAGGTTGTTACTTCGGCCAACTTTGTTGTAGGAGGTTTTGTTTTCGTCTCCATTTGTTTGTCTGTTTCCAGTGTAACTCAAAAAGAAGTCAAAGTCCTTCCCGTGCTAGGACCTGGTCTTCCCAGGCAGTCTTCCATCCCAATACTAACCAGGCCCGATTCTATTCTATTCTATTCTATTAGTCCTGGGTATGACTTTAAACTGTAATCAGTGTTGAGTCTCAGGTCCGGGAAGACTTGAGTATTGGGGAAAGTGGAATTACCCCTTAATCACCACTGCTCCCAGGTCCACTCTGATTTGGAGTGGTAGCACCTGCCTGAGTTCCAGCTATGGGTTAAATAGTACATCACCAATAAGGTGCTGGGAGCAGGGTGCTTTTCAGTGCATTGTGGCAGATGAACCCAACAGGGTCAATGGCACACCACCAGATGGCATGCGAAAGAGCCAATAGATGGCATCAGTCAGCAAGTCATTTGTCACTGTGGGGCAACTTCCATACCTGCCAGGTCTGTGGCACTTTTGTGCACCACTTGACATCAGGTCTGAAGGTCCAGAGAGACAACACGAGGGGGGCATGACATAGTTTGTCTTACCTTACTGTGTAAGGCACTTTGCTAGGAGAGAAGAATAGCATACGAGAGTTCATGAAGCCAGACATTCCATGGCGGCTCAACCGGGCTGTTCGTGCTGCCGTCTCTGTCACTCTGGTGCGGGCCTCATGGCCCATGTGCGTTTCTGTGCATCCTGATGAGGCGGTCATCATCACTAGCAATGGACAGCTGCCGCCGCTGACTAAGGTGCACTGGATTGTGTCAATCTCTGCTTCTACAGCCCTCGGCTTATCGCCTATCCAGCTAAGGTTACAGTGGGGGGGTTAGTCCTCTGGTAACCACGAGAGTTTGTACTCGCATCTGTATTGCAGTGTGCCTCACCAGACAGCAGTAGGTACCATTTTTATGATGGTCTTTGGTATAACCTAACCACGAGTAGAACTTGCGATCTCCCGATCAAGAGGTGGACACGCTAACCACTAGGCCAGCTTGTGGCCCAAAAAGAAGTAGTGAATGGATTTTGATGAAATTTGGGGGAAAGGTGGACCATTGGCCAGTGACCAACTGATTAGATTTTGATGCAAATCCGAATATGTATATGGATCCATTTTTTTTTTTACTTTTCATAATGTAACTCAAACTCGTGAATGGATTTGGATGAAATTTGGTGGACAGCTTTAGTATTAGCCTAGGTGCAAGTGATTTGATTTTGAGGTTGATAATATGTGGCTTGATGGTGGTATGCACTCTACCAAATGCCCTTCTAGTTGTTGCTGTTTTGATTTTTTCTTCTAGTGCAATTTGGTTTCCCAAATTGAGATCACTGACTGTGAAACAGCAAGAACCTGAATCGAAGCCTGTATTTAAGTTTATGGTTCTAGAAGGACAGGAAGGCATTTGATCTTTGTCTTAGCGCTACCTCTGCCAGTCTAAACCTTATCCCAGACTATTTAGGTTGTGTTTACACATTTTCCACTATGGCACTGAAGTGGCTAAGTGGAAAAGCGGACCCTTAGTTTTTGGCAGGATGCCTCTCTACCTCCTTTTACCCTTCCCCTTGCATTTACATGGCCTTGTATCTCTTTAATCTTTCTTCATCGACCTATAGGGTGTGTTTTATTAGAAGAGTGTTGCTGGAAGGCTTCACTCCATATCATCATATCTCCCTTAATCATATTTCCAACTATCTAGAGAGTACACTGCAGCAGCACTTAAATCGGTCCTGGGGTGAATCCGAGGTGCTGGAAGCTGATCCCAAAAACAGTCAGTTCTCTGATTTCAGGTATTGAAAACTAAGCCCCCAAAATGGGATTGATTCCATAACAACAGCATCATAAAGAACGTCTCAGAATAGCTTCATCATTTCGAGCTTCAATGTTTTTAAGCTTTAATGTGAATAATGAAAAGAAATGTGTGCATTAAATGTGCAAAATAATAAATCTGTGTGTCATATTTGACGAATCAAAGGTGCAACAGTTCTTAAAGTGGCTCATTTGGATGCCCTGTTGGCTCAGCTGAAATGGTTGAGTCTGAAAGTGAGAGCGTATAGCATGGAAGCTCATGTCCATCAACAGAGCCCTCCTTATAGCTTACTGGCAAGATTTCCTTGGATGATTACAGAGAGGGTTTTCCAGGTTAATAATGACCCAGGAGTTGAACCATCATGTTCAACTCCAGCCTCAGTAACATCCAAAAATAAGTCTGGAATAGACGTGAATGGTCAGAATTTCTGTCAGTGCTGGTGGGACTGGGATTAAGAACAAACAGTCCTACACACACTGCTACACTTCATACAAAGTGATATCATCGTGATAGCATTTTATTAACCAAAGAAACATAAGAAAAGTCTTACACAAGTTGAAGCTGACTGTAGAACACCAGAGCTGTTATAAAGGAGCAGACATGCCACTTTAATAATCCTGAATCAAAATCTATGGGGGGAAATATCCTTAACACCAGTGACGGCAGTTGTACGCCAAAAGCCAGTCATTTACCAAACTGAGAAGCATGTTACGCCAATCGTGTTGTTGCATTGATGCAAGCGCACAGTTGTGCATGACCAGTAAAAGTGTAGTTATAGCTCTCTTCTCATTCATTTACTGTAGATAAGGGCTTGATCTTGTTAGACCAAAATAGCTGCCCTGGTGTGTTACCAAGATGGCTTCCAAGTGTCAAGACTTCCTATAAGGACTTGGAGAATACCTCCTACCTACTTCATATCACCCCACAGCAGTGACTAGTGAATGTATTAATCAGTGGTGAACCGTTACTATTAGAGCTAGGACTTGAGCTCAGCCAAAACTTAGCCAGACACCAAAAAAGCAACAGGGCAAAGGATTTTGCAAGGGATTAGCGGCAGCCTGCCAGGTCGCTCCGCTGTGTGTAGTTGCTGATGTTTATTTTAAAAGTAACTGAGTAAATTACACAGGGAAACGAATACTTAAGTCTGAAAAATCCTGTAGCAAGTGTGCAGTGTGGAAGAAGAGTCTGGAGACAGAAATCTTTAGTTTCTCGGTTGTTAGGCTGTGCTACTTGCTCTCAATAGCACTGGCTTGACTGTTTTATTAGCATTTGCTAACACTACTGACGAACAGCTCGTGTTGGCCTTCGAGAAGGCCTAGGGCGATTTAAATTCTTGATCCCTCCCACTATAAATCAAAATCTGATTGGTTAATTCATCGATCACTTCCTACGTAAACATACACTGCCATGGCCTTCTGTCCCGACAATGAAGTCCTAACCACTGAGTGAGCAACTCTAAACTCTTCTCAGCCTAGAAACAACAAACAAAAAAAAAATCTCACTGGATTACTCGATTTTAATGTTTTCAGAACAGTAACCCTTTCATTTCTGAAACAAATTTGATGGAAAATGAGACCTGATTAGAAGAGAACAATTATAATGAAATTATGAAGGAATGAAAGAAATAAAATGTAACATTTGAAATGCTGATATGTTTGGGCCTTCTCTGAAGGCCTAGAAGGTCTTGGCGGTTCCCCTCTGGTGATGGTATCATCTGTCATCACTGTCAATCGCAGTGACCTGGACTGTGGACAGGTTTCTATTAACCTGTTTAATGTGCTATTCGAAATTGCAAGCTTTTTTTCCAGAGAAAATAAATATTTTGCCAACTTTAAAATGGAAATGTCAAAATCACCGTGCCAACACTTGGCAGGTCTTGGAGATCTGTCACCATGTTTAATTGGAATGACCATCATGAGAGGAGAAAACCCAGCTTTAATCAACCATTCACAGTTATGTTTTGTCAACTTGTCAGAGTTCTCAGCAAGGCGCCCCCAACCAAACAACTGCACTCTTAAAACTGTACAATGCATGTTTGGAGAAGATGGGTCTTCCCCAAGACTTTAAAGATGCACTAATTGTGACCATCTACAAGGAGAAAGGAGCGAATGTGGAAACCACTGTGGCATATCTCTGCTTTTCATTGTAGGCAAGATTCTGGCCAAGATTTGGTGGAGAACTATCTCAGAAGATGGACTTCCAGAAAGTCAGTGTGGTTTCAGGGCTGGCAGATCTACCTCAGATATGATATTTACCCTGAGACAACTCCAAGAGAAAGCCATCGAGCAACGTCAACCTCTGTACATTATTTTATTTTTTTTTGTTAGACTTTTCAAAGGCCTTTGATACTGTTGATCAAGAGACACTTTGGAAGATACTAGAAGTGTATGGATACCCAGAAAGGCTGATACAGCTCGTTAAGCTCTTCCATGAGAACATGTCTGGGAAGGTTTCAATCGGAGGAGGCATTAGTGAAGCTTTTCCGGTTAATCATGGTGTCAAACAGGGATGCGTCCTTGTCCCAACATTGTTTATACTCTCTCTTACAGCAGTCCTAGAGACTATGGGCACTAACCTAGATAAAGGAGTCTACATCAGGACTCGATCGGAAGGCAAACTCTTCAATCTTGCCAGACTCAAGTCCTCAACCAAAACTTGGCAAATTTGCATGCGAGAACTGCTGTATGCAGAGGACTCTGCATTTGTAGCAACAGATTTGGATGACCTGCAGGAAATCGTTGATCATTTTGCCACAGTTGCAACCCTGTTTGGATTGAAAATCAATACCACGAAAACAGAGCTCCTGTGCCAACCCTCACCTGAGCCATAGGCAAGGTCAAACAACATTGTTTTGGTCAATGGAACGCCTCTTAAAAGTTCTGAGAGTTTCATCTACTTGGGCAGTGGCATTACCAATACAAACTCCTCAGACTTGGAGGTAGATCGCCGGATTCAAGCTACCACCAAAGCCTTCGGTGCATTACAAAAGCAACTATGGTCTTGCCATGACATCAAGAGAACCACCAAGTTGAAAGTATGCAATGCCGCAGTCTTACCATCTCTGCTTTACGCCACCAAATGCATGACGCTCTACTGTAAACATTTCAAGAAACTGACCAGGCTACAACTCCAACACCTGCATCAAATTCCCAAAATAAGATGGCAGGACATGGTCTTCAATGTAGAAGTCCTCAGCCGAGCCAATACGGTCAGCATGGAAGCCCTCATCACAGCCTCCCACCTTTGTTGGGCTGGACACATCCGACGCATATCTGACACACGACTACCCAAAGCCGTTTTCTACAGAGAACTGAGCCGAGGAAAGAGGAGACAAGGAGGACAGAAACTGAGGTACAAAGACGTCTTGAAGAGGAACACGAAGAATGCTGGAATTATCGATCAAACGTGAGAAAGGGTTGCCTTGGATAGAGCAACATGGCAAAGCATAGTTAAAAGCTCAGTGTCCACAATTGAAGACAAGCATCAAAGGGAGTATACAAGGGCTCACGAAGCCAGACATTTTATGGCAGCTCAGCCAGGCTGTTTGTACCACCGCTGCGGACAACTCTGTCGCTCTGGTGCGGGCCTTGGAGGCCATCTGCGTTTCTGCGCATCCTAATGAAGTAGTCATCATTGCTAGCAATGGACAGTTGCCGATGACGATGTTTTGTCAACTTAAAAAAAACCTTCTGTTTTGCACAAAATTGCAATGGGAACCCAGTAGTATGTGGAAGAGGGTAGATGGCGCTTTCCTCTGATTGTGTTACGCTGTTGTGTGAAGGTGCATGAGGAGCAGTTTGAAAAGATGTTTGGCTGGATACTTGTCATGAAGTTAGCACGTGCTAGCCCTCACCCTTTACGTTTGCTAGTTGGCTTGTGCTCATGACTACATTTGGGGGAAAAATGGTGTAAAATTCAAGAAGAAACCCTCTTCTGCTTGAGAAATGAGATGATCCAGAACTGGAAAAACATTTTTTCACATAACATCCCAACTCCTAGACAAAACACCAGCCAACATCTTGCTGACATTTTGTCGAGGACACAAACACGATGGCTTCCATTACCTTGCACTGGGAAGCACATTGGAGTTTACTGAGACAAAATGATGGAGTGTTTCAAAACACACAGATCATGTGCACGATGTGGGTCATGTCAGTCAAAATAATAACAGGCGTTCACGGATTCCTACAGAACACACTACAAGGAAGACCCGTTACCACGACTGACACACTTAAGACGCACCCTGAGGTAATTTTAAAGTGATTATTGCCTCAAGGATCTGGGCTTAAGCATAAACCTTCTTTGGTTATCTTGGTTTAATTCCCACAGGCCTCATGGTTACACAAGTGTGAATTAGAGAACTGGAGCAGTTTTGAAGCGTTATGTAGGTCAACAATGTTTTGGAGATCACGTGCACATGTTTAGCACAATATTAAATGTGTAAAGAGTGAAGTCATTTCATTCACAAGGTTCTCCGTAGACATTTTCATTTGAGAGTCAGCATGACTCCCAAGTTTTTATTTTGAGTCAATTTTTTTTTTTTTTAATTCCAGAAGTTTATTCTTCATTATTATTTCATTATATTTAACAAAAACCAGA
>JAODOF010000021.1:7986092-7997406 GCA_027576175.1 Sciades proops | reverse complement strand
AGTTGGTTTGCCAACCACCAAAAATCCCTAAAGAAGAAGAAAATGGTGGCCGGCTACGTTAGTACCTCGGTACAACCAACCCAGGACGAAATAAAAACTCGAAAACAAAACCCCCAAAAAGATTAAAAAAAAATAAATAAATAAATAAAAAAATATGGAATGAAAGTATTTGATGGTAAGAACATATTTTATTTTTCAAGAATTATCACATTTTTCACAAATTTCTACGGTCATTCGTCAGTTTGTTTACATTCTAAGCAGAAAGAATTTTATGAGAAGTTTTAAATAAAGTTTTTCTTTTTATCAAATTTGCAAGAAATTAAATAAAAATGCTCCGTTTCTCAAAATCCAGTGCATGTGGATAGAATAAGTTATTCCATTCAATCTCGTCATACATGACTTACAGCCAACTCGGTGCTACGCGCCTCGTCAGCTATCAGCTCATGTACGACTCGATTTCATGGAATAACTGTCAAATATACACTTTTTGCTTTTTATGGCATTATATATTTATATACTTTTTACGTAATACACGGTATAAACGAATGCCGTTTGAGAGTCATGTCTTATGCATGTGTTTGTTAGTGCCAGCCTAAATAAAATAATCAAATCTTCCAAGTCATGTAACTAATCAATTCAGTGGTTGCATTATTGGTTCTCATAACCGTAAGCTCTTCTCTTGGCAGGCCTGGACAACCCCACCCTGTACAGAAACTTCACTGCTGGAGGTGGCCTGGATGTGCGGCAGTGTTTCGACGCTGGTGAGTTACATTTTGGTCTGTCCGTGTCACACTCGGTGTCTTGCTTCCGTAGCAAATCCGTGATTGTTTTTGTCTTTGGATTAGACGGCCCATCTGTGGATTTGGAGCAGCTCGACCTGCAGACGCTGTGTGACGGTCTGAGACGATACCTACTGGATTTGCCCCAGCCGGTGATTCACTCTGCAATCTACACTGAGATGGTACACATTGCTCAAGGTGAGAACGAGTGATGAAAGAATGTGTAACAGAACACCATTAGTGTTTTTCATCTTTTGTATGGCCTGGCCTGTCACACCACTGATGATTGTAATGACTATACCACACGGTGGTGCTATTGTTCTGAATATCTTATTGTGACCACAGTCGTTCTCTTGTTTCGCCAACGCTGCTTTTGCTATTTGTTTGCTGTAAGGAGTCTTTTTGCACCTTAACTCGGCACTACAAAAGGTCACGTATCCTCTTGTGCATCCGAGTGCTCAGTATCCCTGTAGATGTGTCCGATTTAAACGAACACCACCCTGTTTCTGGTTTAAAATTGACCAAAGGTGGCTGTGCACATCTGCTGCTTTTCTATTTATAAACACCAGGTTATTCTGGGAAGCTGGTAAAGCTGAGTAGATGAGTATGTTGAAAAAAAAATAAAATAAATTAAAAGCTGTCAAGAAAAGCAGAATTTGCCACCTTTTTCTCTGCTCACTGATTACAGCCAGTTATATAGTCACGTTGCACAGAACAGGAAATCTGTGGCTAATCAGACCTAAAAGAAGGACTACTTATCGGCAACATCATCTTGATAGCCAATCAGCAGGCGGTGTACATTTCTCTGCTCTGTCATTGTCGCACATGATCACTGTGCGGTTTTGGAGTTGCCTGAACAAAACTTTCCACCTGACTGTTGAAAGGTTTTTTTTTTTTTTTTTCTCCCCCCCTTTGATACGATCCCCTCAGTCTTCTGCTTTTTGAACGCTTAACTCGCGCTTATGACTGGGAGTCCTTCATAATTCGATTACTGTGCAGTGAGGCAGCTTTTTGTGCAGCTCAGCTTTGGTTTTTTTATTTGTAGCCTATTTTATTTCTTGCTTTTAAACTATTTTCCATCCATCATGAAAAGAGCTGGTTGTAATTTCCATGAAGGTTGTCGGAGTGAGTTTCGCTGTTTGAGTGTGAGGCGAGTTTTCATAATATTTACATACACAAAGGCAAAGAAAATCACATTTAAATGTTTAAAATATTCTACTTTTCACCTGACACAATCCAAGTTTTCAGCTAAATCATTCTGGCATTTTATTTTTTAACATTTTCTGTATATTCCGTAACTACTGTGTATTTAAAGTAGCGAGCGACGTACAACATGCGCAGAGCAGTTGAACTAGGGAGCAGTTACGAGTTAGGTGCCTTGCTCAAGGGTACTTGAGCCATTCCTGCTGGTCCAGGGAATCGAACTGGCAATCTTTTGGTCCCAAAGCTGTTTCTCTAACCATTTGGCTAGGGCTTCCCCCAAATGTCTAGTGTGATGTTAGCAAAAATGTTTATATTGCGCTTAGAAACACTGAAGTCACGGTGTATTCTCTCAATCAGGTATGGGCTCAATAAAGCCTAGACTTCTCGGTCAGTCCATTTGTCCCTGTTTTTCGTACATTTTTTAATGTTAAGAGCTGTTTTCACGCTCCATTGGCTCGTCTTCTACCAGTCAGGGTTCACTTGCGTCTGGACCACCTCTTTTGTCCCTAAGCTCCTTTTCTAACCATTAGGCCATGGCTTCCCCCATGGTGGTAACAGCAACTTCATATCTGGCTGCATCACACTACTGCATTGTGGATTATTTTCCGATTACAGCACACCCTCAAGTGTTTTGTTCTTTAAGTCCATCAACATGAGC
The DNA here is from genome assembly GCA_027576175.1 of Sciades proops. Classification (NCBI taxonomy): domain Eukaryota; kingdom Metazoa; phylum Chordata; class Actinopteri; order Siluriformes; family Ariidae; genus Sciades; species Sciades proops. The sequence goes on along the minus strand of JAODOF010000021.1, from coordinate 7,994,766 downwards.
AAAAATGAATGTAGGATTTAGTCTTGTTCTATGGATCATTCCTCTCTTGGTGGGCTGGGGGATATAAAATTGACCTCTGTATAAATGTTAAGAATACCAGTTCAGTTTTTAATTCCCTGTTTATTTTTTTCTATCCCTAGTTCCAATGACCTGAACCAAACACTAACGAGATTTTAGATGTTACCTGAAAGTTTAACTCCTGTTTAACTTTGCAGAGGTTCAGGGCATGGAAGAATGCGCAGAGCACTTGCGGAGGGTTGCTGGTTCCTCTGTTTTGCTGCCTCAGTACTGGCTAACGCTGCAGTGCCTGCTGAGACACCTTGCCCACGTGTGTCAGGCTTCGGCCGCCAACCTGCTGAACGCCCGCGCCCTTGCCGAGATCTTCAGCCCTGCGCTATTCCGGCAGCAGGCATCCAGGTAAGAACATGCCAGCAGACACACTATAAACCTGCAGGTTACATGTGAAAAAGATCGGTGACCAAAAAAAAAAGTCCTCCATTTTGGTGCAGTTTAGTTGTATTAGTAGAAATGGAAATTAAACTTCCCTGAATTGACTCCGTGTGATGTCACATTTATTTTTAGGTGTCGTATAAAATTTTGCGCCTGCCCGCCAGTAAAATTTGCGCGCTCTGTCCATTTTGGATGTTCAGCATGAATGAATGCTCAGAAATCGGTGAAGCCAAAGCAGTTGTACTGTCGGTTGTTAGTGGAGAATAAATGCGATGTGGACTTTCGCTAATATTTCTCTCATGTCTGTCCTCAGCTGTGAGCCCAGCCCTGAGTCGCACATTAGGATCATTGAAGTCCTGGTGACCAGCGAATGGAGCAGCAACCAGGCAGCTCCAGGTAAAGTGTGGTTTCTATCTGGATGTTCAGGAACCTTATTAAATGTAATTGCTGCTGACTGCAGTGGGTTTAATACCATGTTAAATGAAGACACGAGTTGAAGAGAGCGAGGGAGCAGTTTTGTGGGCTATCATTAACTGAGCAGTATGGCGACCAGAAGCTAGAGATTGCTATTATTAGCATGTCTACTGGGTTAAATGTAAAGGCCATACAGCAGCAGGAACCCCCACAGTACAGTATGTACAGCTTTGATATACAGGCTTCCTTTAGTTCCACTGCTCTTGCACACTGATGATTCATGAGCATGTCCTGTGTTCAGATCAAGAGCCGAGCAAGTCCACATCCTGATGTGTCATCTTTAGCCACATTTATAAAGGGGTTAGCTTGTGAATCTACTACTGCAGGCAAACTTTTTTTTTTTTCTTTTTTTTTTTTAAACTCTGAGTACGAGACAGTAGAGTCCATAGAGAGGCCTCTGAGGTGTGTGTACTACTTTGTGACCTGATTGTTTAACGGTTTTACTACCTCTTAGGGTCTATTTATATATTTTCCACTTCTCAGCTGTGGGTAATTTATATGTGCTGGATCCTGGACTGAACCATTCCAGTTAGAACTGGGACCATTCTGCAGTTTTCCCACAGCTAATGATATGCTGATGGTCCGGAACTAGGAATTAGTGTCCTTTCATCATTTAAGTTATTAAAAATGGATGTGAACAGTTGTAGGACATTTTTGTGGGAAATTTATTATTATTTTTTAATTATTAAATCTTTTAAATCTGAACAGGTGGTCTAAGCAGGAATCTGCACCATTACTTTAATGGAAAAGAGCGAACACTTCTTTGACTCCTGTTTGTTCAGCCAAGTTCGTGTGCGCGTGTCTGCCTGGGCCTCACGGTTTCTTTGTCTCCGTTTACTTGCCCATACTTGTTTTCTGTACAAGCAGTTGTGATAACTATAGTTATGCATGTTAGCAGGCACACATTTTTTGTACGCGTGTTTGTCTGGTCGTGTGTGTGTGTGTGTGTGTCTGTCTGCTCCCAGTTACAGGCAGACTATTTTAAGCAGGTGGCCACAGTCCCACTTAGATTTGGTTGGCTGATTGCACCGTCTGCTCTAGGATACACTCCTTAACTTTCAAGGAGTGACTCTCTTTCCTACTCATACATACCGTCTCAAAAATACACATACTTTCTAGGGCTTCAGTTCGCCGTCCGGCACCCCTCCTTCTTGAGCCGAGCAGCCCTTCCAAAACACAAAGTGCCCAGCTCAGCAAATATTTGATCCTGAGTGAGTTAATCATAAGACTGGAACCTGCGAGCCAGCACAGTAGTGAGAGAAGGCTTTCTGAGAGGGCCAGGGCTGGTTGCTCTAGCAATCATTAACCATCCACCTCAGGCCAGCCTTCATTAATCAGCCTTCTCTTTTTCATGCCGTCATTAGCACTAGAGCTCAAGGACTGTTGCACCTTGCCTTTGAGGATTTGCCTGGATTTTTCTTTAACTGCTGCAGTTGCCTTGCTAAAGTGCTACGTGAAGGTCTGGTTGGTTAATCCAAGGATTGAGACTTGACGCGAGCGATTTGGATTTAGGGCACTTGAACTTTGCTGATTGATCAGGACACGTGCGTTTTTGTGAACATCTCAGGAACATGCACAATTTACAAAGTAAGTGTGTCATGTCATTTAAAGACTTCAGAAAGCGTTTGGTCGTAGCAGTAAAAATGTGAGTTGATGGCTTGACGGAAAAAGGTGTTGAAGTACGCAGGTTGGTTTTGGCAGAGCAGCTTCTTTAGGGAAATGATGCCCTGTTTCCATATCCAACAGAGAATTATATCATCGTTTTGTGCCTTTAAGTGCCTTTCACAGAGGACTGATAAGTACAGGGCACAAAGTTCAGAGCATGTCAAAAAAAAAAAAACCGGTTAACCAGTTTGACTTGTCCTGGCTTTGCCTAGACAAGTCCGAACGTATGTGGAGAACGTGACGCTTGAGTCGCATGCTGATTGATTTTGTAGAAGTGTTGAAATCTAATAGATTGAAGAGTAAATGTACAAAATCCCCCCCGAAACAATAATTCTGATCCAGTGTTTGAGCTCTCGGGGGTTCACAGCTTCCCTTGACCTGTTAGAGAACATGATGTGGACAATAGGCCACATTCCTGTGGCTTCTTTTAGCCTTTCTAAGAAGTGTGACTATCTGACATGCCTCCCCACACTGCGGCCAACTGGATTTTCCCCACTGTGCCGTACGTGTCTGGGGATTACAGGCGGTATTTGCGAGCGTTTGCCTGCCTGTGACCCAGCCATGTGCTTGAAGTAGCAGCTGCCTACGTGCCTCTGGAGCAGCAGCAATCAGAAGCGCACAGCCTTCATCTGCCTGCCAGCACAGGAGCTTGTCTCAGTCACCCCATTCGCTGAGAGGAGGAGCTAAGGAGACCTGTAACAGGCAGAGGGGAGGGAGAGAGGGAGGGGAGTAAATGAGGAGAACGATGTACCACATCCTCTTTTCATTCGAGAGATGCTGCGCTACCGTGCACTTCACATCTGACTGCTTTTTACCGGACTCGATATCAGCGGTGTGGAGAAACTAGTCGACCACGCAACCTGAAGCGGATATTACTGAATAACACCTTGAGAATCTTTTTTTTTTTACCCTCCTTTCTTTTTTTTTAATGGAAACAAAGTGCAAGTTCTCAGTGGTGTCATTTTGTTAAGGGAATTAGCGATATCGGTGCAGACAACGATGCAGGAGTGGCTAGCAACAGTCTTGCAACGCCATTGGCTAGGGTAAGTGATGTAATGGCTTTGACTGAGCCCGCTCTCATCGGCTATTGAAAAAAAAATATATAGCTGTGAGGAAGTAATTCTGACTTTTACAGTATCGAAATCATGTCCGCATGGATGTTAATGTGGCGTTGGGTGTGTTATGTTCATATCTATGTCGTTGGACTGGATGTCTGTTTTGTATATAAAAATGGCTCTAGTGGGTGCTTGATGGTACATGTTGGAACATGTACCCTTGTCACTGACAGCTAATCCTGTACTTCTGCTGCTTATATGTAGTTGAGGGCAAGTGCTTCTTGCTTTCTGTTTGTGAGAAGAATCAATTTTTTTTGTTGTGCTGGTATACTTTGTTTTTGAGATCTTGTGCATATTTTATTTATTTATGAACCTGTGATGCGTCAGGTCTAGAGCTGGCTGGACAACTCGTGCTTAAGTGAACAAAGAAGAGTGGGTAGATGGTGGGGGGATAAAAATAGCCCTTCGCAGGAGCTCTGCCTCATGCTCCACAGAGACCACACAGCCCCCACAGTTCTGTCACTCAGCTCAGCAACCAATGAGCTGCAGCCATTTCCTGTTACCAATGATGTAACATGTTCTCAATGGCTGGTGAAAGAGAGCAGCGTCTCAGCAGACCGTGCACGCTGCAGTCTCTGTATGCAGCATATTGGTATTGTTTTTGCCGATGAGTAGAAATCGTTGTCTTGCGTTGCAAAGATAACATTTAATCAGATGGCTGATGAGCTGTATATGTGCATTGGCTCAGATTTTTTTTTTTTTTTTTTTTGCTGCATCTTCCTTTTCTTTATTCCATAATCTCCCTTACTCACCTTTTGGTCATGATGAGCCTCCTTGCACTGCGCTCGCAGGCTTTCATCCTCCGTTTACACTTGGAGGCACTAAACCATTGTCTCTTCGATGTTCTAACATCTGAGCTCCATTCAGATTATTCCGAGCATGTCCAGGCTTGTAGGCTGAGACTTGTCCGAGTGAATTTTTATATGTAAATGACCTTGAGTGGAGCTGGGTCATTTGCATGTAAATCGACACCGCCTATATAAACCTTCTTCTCTCCTGTCTACAGCACTACCTCCGAAACCACCCAAACCAGCCCCTGTCACTAACAACGGTATGAACAACAACATGGCTCTACAGGATGCCGAATGGTACTGGGGGGACATTTCAAGGCAAGCGCTTTCAGTTATTCGTCCTACTTTTTATGTTCATCACACAGGAAGTGAGAATAATGATACATTTCCTTTCAGCGTCTTAAACCTGATGATTTTTTTTTTTTTCTTCCCCTTGTAGGGAGGAGGTCAATGAGAAGCTGAGAGACACAGCTGATGGAACATTTTTGGTTCGTGACGCCTCCACCAAAATGCATGGAGACTACACCCTCACGCTGAGGTAATTTTTTTATTTATTTTTTTAATCTTGTTTGCATGCCAGCTTTATTTAAGCCATATCTTATTCCGTAAACGTGCAACATCTGTAATTCATTGTTAATTTGGTTTACAGGAAAGGAGGCAACAATAAGCTGATCAAAATTTTCCATCGGGATGGGAAGTACGGTTTCTCAGATCCTTTGACCTTCAACTCTGTGGTTGAGCTGATCAATCACTATCGGCACGAATCCCTCGCTCAGTACAACCCTAAACTAGATGTGAAACTGCTGTATCCTGTGTCTAAGCATCAGCAGGTAGGCCTGATTCTTGATAATCACGTGGAAATGAAGATGCGTCAAAGGGAACTTGGTGTGTGATGTGTTTATTTTAAATCATGCTCCAACCTACTGTTCCCTTTTTTTTTAAAATCCAGGATCAAGTGGTAAAAGAGGACAACATAGAAGCTGTGGGGAAGAAGTTGCATGAATACCACTTGCAGTACCAAGAGAAAAACCGGGAGTATGACCGACTGTATGAGGAGTACACCAGAACGTCACAGGAGATCCAAATGAAAAGAACTGCTATCGAAGCTTTCAACGAGACCATCAAGATCTTTGAGGAGCAGTGCCAGACGCAAGAACGCTACAGCAAAGAATACATCGAGAAGTTTAGGAGAGAAGGCAACGAGAAAGAGATCCAGAGGTGAGGCTTGAACTTCGAAACCCTGATCGAATGAAATGAACTGAATTTATCGGTCTTCAATTGTAGTTTATTAGCTAAATTGGCAGTTCTAACTGTATTTGTGCTTTTTTTCCAGGATAATGGTGAACTACGAGAAGTTGAAGTCTCGCATCAGTGAGATCGTGGACAGCAAGCGTCGTTTGGAGGAAGATCTGAAGAAACAGGCAGCTGACTACAGGGAGATCGACAAGAGGATGAACAGCATCAAGCCAGATCTCATCCAGCTCAGGAAGACCAGGGATCAGTACCTCATGTAAGTGTCCTAGCTCATCCACTCTCCTAGCATCCATAGAGTTGTTTTAAGCGTTTCCGACGCGGGTTTCACACGTTCCCTTGTTCTGAACTTCAGGTGGTTGACGCAGAAGGGCGTCAGGCAAAAGAAGCTCAACGAGTGGCTGGGAATCAAAAACGAGAACCAGGAAGAGTGAGTATCCTCTAAAGCACGTATATGATCGCATTTCAGATTCTGTACAAAATCCTGCTTCTAACGCCGCCTCGTGGTTTTGTTACACCAGTCAATACTCAATGGTGGACGACGACGAGGACTTGCCACACCATGACGAACGTTCCTGGAAGCTCGGGAACATTAACCGCATCCAAGCGGAAGCTCTGCTACGCGGCAAGAGAGACGGAACATTCCTGGTCCGAGACAGCAGCAAACCAGGCTGCTACGCCTGCAGTGTTGTGTACGTCAATTTTATAACTGCTTCTGAAAAACATCACTGTTTGTAGCAGCTTGAATAATAGTCGTAAAGTTTACTCCTCCTCTTTGATGAGTGGAAAGTTTGTTAGGTAGCTCAAAAAGTACTTTTTTTAAATTCTAAACACAGCTTTCTCAGTTATTCTGTACAAATGATTTGCGGCATGATGATTTCAGCCACTGAACCTGCACAGTAAGCTCAAGTTAGCTGAAGATTAGATTGTGTTATGGTAACTTGATACTTTCACAGGTTTTTCTCTTGAATTATATGATTTATGACACGAGCTAGCTTGCTAGAGATCAACAAGTTAGCTGCGTGTTAAGGACGACAAAGAAGTGGTTTCCAGTTTGCATATTTAGGAATATTCATATATATTTCACCATTTTTAATGCGGGAGGAGGAGATGTGCTCCTGAGCCATTTGTAGGAAGCAAATTGTCAAATAAGTGGCTTAGCAGATTAATAATAATAAGTTTAGTTATTTGCTTATTATTTTTAACTTATTTTTTATTTTTTTGCAGTGTGGACGGAGAGGTCAAGCACTGCGTCATCAACAAAACTCCCACAGGCTTCGGTTTTGCCGAACCTTACAACCTGTACGGCTCACTGAAGGAACTGGTCTTGCACTACCAGCACACGTCTCTCGTTCAGCACAATGACTCTTTGAATGTCACGTTAGCATACCCGGTTTACGCACACCCACGGCGATGAGGACTCGTGAACACACACTTTTGTCAGGACTTTGTAACGCACGATTGGAGCTTAGAAGAAGGAGGATGAGAAAAAAAGGCCTCAGCTCCTGCAGCGATGCCTCCACTTTGGATTCAGGACGGAGGACTGGTTTTCGCCGCTAAACCCAAAAAACAGACGTTTCAGCCAAGACCTTGAGAAATCGTATCGTTTTCCTCACGGTCAAACGGAAACTGCTGAACTTTGATCTCTCTTTCCCAAAATGGAGGACGATGGAGGCCTTTCTCAAAATGGTGCTTGTTCATTTCAAAGCTTTACCCACTGCTGGAATGTGGAACGCTTATGACGATGACCTCTGGAGTGCAGCTTTTATTTTTAAATGCTATTCCGAGAGGTGTGTGTGTGTGTGCGTGTACGCGGACGTGATGTGACCAAAACTCACAGTATCTAAAAGCTGTTCATCATTGGCGTGTTCAGAGTGACGATATGAACAGACCATGGAATCAGCTGATCAATGTAGCAAGACGGCACTTTCAGAACAGTATATTTTTGGGCGGGATGGGGTTTCCATAAAAGGACTGTGAACAAGCAAACGATTTGAACATCTCATTTTTACATGAGCAAAAACAGGACGGGGGACAAGATGTGTGGCATTTTACTCTGTGAGCATTACAGTGACTGCTTCTGCCTTTAATGAACTAACAAGGCACCCAGACGAACCTAAAATACTTTCATTTTGTACATACGGACTTAAAGAAAAATGTGATTGAAACCTGTTGTACCAAAAACAGCGCTCAGTTTCTTCTCAGTTGTATTCAAATGTGCTATGCAAATTCTGTTTCTCCTTTCCTTCTCAGCAGAGTTGATTTTATTTTACATGTTGCTACCCATAATATAATTTCCTTCTTTTTTTATTTTAATTTTTTTTTTTTTTTTTAAATGGTAGTATATAAGAGAATATTTTAAGTGTCAAATCTGCCAAGAGAGATGGCTTCGGTTTTACAACAGATAAATGATAACATACTTTATTACAAATTTCTTTATCAGCAGCTGATTAGATAAAACAGATGAGTATTTTATTAGTCTTTTTCACTTTGAGCTTATTTTTTTTTTTTTCTAGGCAGAGCCTAGAGGACTTGAGTGATGCTTCTTGTTATTAATAGTACTATAACTCATCAAAATTGATCATTTTTCATTTTCTCAGCGCGCAGAATTTGACTTTTTTGAAAATGAGTCCATGTCAGAAAATCAAAAGCTCATCATGTCTATTTTGAGAAATTTTCCAGCAAATTGAATTCCCGTTTTTATTTTTGGATGAATGAAAAACAGCTCTTTATTCCTTATCCATATCGTTTTTCTGTATCAGAAAAACTCACTAGTGTTTACATGCCTGAGTCAGAATCTGTATTTTTGACTCACACCCCTTGAATACTACTCTACAGTAGTTCTTCCATTTACAGGAAAGTCAACTTGGTATCTCTCTATTTTTGTTTGTTTTTGTGTTTGTTTTTTTCCCCCCCCTGTATAACTGC
>JAODOF010000021.1:5971387-5981690 GCA_027576175.1 Sciades proops | reverse complement strand
CTGATAAGGTTACAGCCTACATCACAATCTTTCATAAATAACCCTGGCAGGGATGTACACTCTGCTGTAGGATTTTCATTGTTTTCCTGTTAGCTGTGAGACAGGTTACTATTTATGTCTTGAAGCAAACATGCATGCTCAGACATTTTTTTTGCTGTACTGCAGTCAAAGTTTGCATAAGTACAGTATTGCACACAACTCAGAACAGTAGCATGCTAAGCTTACATAACCAGAACCATACTAACACTTGACATATCTAATGCTGGGGGGATGCTAACAAATAAAGAACATCTAGTTAACTAAATCAACCTTACAAAACTTGAATGTCCTTGATACAAAGTGATACAAAATTGGGTGGCAAACTAGACAACAAAGCTAGACGACAACTGATGCAGGACCACTTATTACCAGTGTCCGAGTGTTTCCAAAAACATTCACATATATTCTGTATTTTAGGAAAGATTGGAACATTATGCAGTACATCACAGAATCTCTGTTATCCTTTTCTCTTCAAGTAGTTCTTAAATACTTTATTTAATACCGTGTACATGCAAAAACAGGTAATAAAACACTATGGTATTTCGACAGCAGTGACATTATAAAATGCTCTTTAAATCTACACTGAAGACCACTGACCTGTAAACACACCCTCACTCATCACCAAACCTCACTGTCAAACATAAAGGAGTATTTAATCCAAAAATTGAAATGTACACTATTTTCATTTTGCACCACATATAGTCAGACACTTTGTGTGTGTGTGTGTGTGTCTGATATTTGCTTCTTCAGCTATCTAACATACTCGTGTCCATTTTTACTGATGTTACAAGTCTATTTGAAATTACTCAGCACAGTTTCAAATAAAAATTGAATGATTTAGACATGCAGCGTGCACATTGATAAACTGTTAACTGCATTAACAATGTAGCTCCAGTGCAACGTTAAAATGCAGACATGTTTTTGCTGCTTGAGTACATTTGGGGTAATGTATTGTAATTGAATGTTATACACGGTGTGTAAGATACAGTATTTCTCTTACCTGCTGCAGAATGACCATGGCTGTAGCCTGTGTGTTTATTTCTGGACATCAGATGCTACCGTGTGAGACCCTGAAGGGGAAAATGGTAAAAAAAAACAGAGCAGATTAATTGAAGGGCAGAGGAAGGCATGAGCTTTTCTACACCTTTTTATACCATGGATACACATGCACTCAGTAGGAGGCGTCACAGCATTATTGTTGTGTGTTGGTTGTTTGTCATTTGAGCTGAAAGAATCAGACATCGCCTCCCAACATCTCTGTCTGGATCATTTCCCCTGAGGCTCTTCTTCATAAGGTCTCAGTCGTTGCTATTCAGCTGGAAAAACCATTCAAACTGTCACTGCTTTCTCTAAATGGATGACATATACCCAAAATGACATATACCCAAAAACTCAAACATAAATCTTAGATTTATGAAAGCATCTATATTTACATCTGCATTTACAGTACCAGTCAAAGGTTTGGACACATCGGCTCATTTTGTAGGGTTTTCTGTAGTTTGACTATTTTCTACATTGTAGAACATATATGGAATTATGTGGTAAACAAAAAAGTCTTTAAAAAACAAAATGTTTCATATTTTAGATTCTTCAAAGTAGCCACCGTTTACCTTGATGACGCTTTGCACACTACTGGCATTATCTTAATCAGCTTCATGAGGTAGTCACCTGGAATGCTTTTCAATTAACAGGTGTGTCTCGTCAAAAGTTACTTAGTGCATTTTCTTGCTTCCTTAATGTGTTTGAGATCAAACAGCAAATAGCACATAATAAAAATACAGTAAATAGCCCTATTCAACAACTATAGTAATCCATATTATGACAAGAACTGCTAAACTAAGTAAAGAGAAACGATGTCCATCATTACTTTAAGACATGAAGTGTCTTTTAATCAATAAAAATAAAGAAATAAACATTGAATTAGAAGGTGTGTCCAAACTGTTTACTTGAATGCTATGCAGTTATATATGTATACTTTTATATAATGTAAATAAATGTTAATAAAAGCTTAATAAACATTAACATGTGTATGAAGGAAGGTGAACAGAGGCTGACCTGAATAAGACATGAAAGGCAATGAGGGTGCAGAGAGAGACATTAACCACCCACCGCCTCTCCTGTGACAGAATCTTAGACAACACAGCTGATTATTTCTCCTCACGGATCTGTGTGTCATAGATGTACATTTAGTTCTGTTTAGATCAGGATTTCCCAAACCAGTCCTCAATATCCCCAGATTATTGTTGCTCTGCTATTCTTTAGATGGCAATAATGCAGTTTTAGCAATGACATCAATGTGTATTTTAAAAGCTAAACTGGTATCTAGAATTATACATTTCGGGTTTTGTCTATACAGCCAGAATTCCAGGTCTGTTATATGTATAAGTGTGATGCAAATGATTCTAATAGTGGACTACACTCTTAGGGCTGTTTTCTCAGTGGTTCATCGGATAGTTAAGAGTTCTTACCATTTCAAACATCCATCCATTCGTTATCTATAACTGCTTATCCTATGCAGGGTCATAGGCAAGCTGGAGCCTATCCCAGCTGACTATGGGTGAGAGGTGGGGTACACCCTGGACAAGTCGCCAGATCATTGCAGGGCCGACACATAACAAGAAACAACCATTCATGCTCACATTCACATCTACAGTCAATTTAGAGCCAATTAACCTAACCTACATGTCTTTGGATTGTGGGGGGGAAACCGGAGCACCCGGAGGAAACCCGTGCAGACACAGGGAGAACGTTCAAACTCCACACACAAAGGCCCCTGTCGGACACTGGGCTCGAACCTTCTTGCTGTGAGGCAACAGTGCTAACCACTATACCACGGTGCCACCCCAATCCCACCCACTTTTGCTAAAACTTTGACCAGTCCCATCCTACCTAGCAGACTCCTTGACCAAAGGCTGTTGTGGCAGTTGTTACTGTTTATACATGCAATATTTTTTTCTGATGAATCTCACTGGTACTATTTTTCTCAAAATAGAAACGAATGAGTAATTTAAACTATAATGACCCTGACCAGAATAAAGCAGCTACTGATGATAAATGAATGAAAGCAGTAAATGTCATGTATTGCTGTACGCCACCTCATATTCGCTCGTGTTAATGAACGTACCCTTTAAGCAAGAAAGTATTGTATTCAGTTTTTCAGTGTATCCATTTTTTTCTTTGTATGGCACCCATACAACCGCCTCTAACCAAGAATAGCATGACGGACTGACATTTCAGTTACAATACAGTGTAGAGTCCAATATTCGCTCTTCTCGACATCAAGTTAAATGGCTCTTAACCTCCATAGCTGCATCAGAGAGTGCTTTGTTCACCTCTGGCATCCTTGCAGCTCCTGTTTGTGTTGCTTTAGATCAAAATGCCATCCCAGATAGCCACACGTTTCTTTTTCCTCCTTCTGTGGCAGATTTATAGAAGGGCTGAAGGAATGTGAGCAGTACCTCGGGCGCTGTCGAGATCCGTGATGCGGAGAAAGGAAGAACGGGGCGAGTCTGCCGAGTTGTCTTTTCATCATGTCTGCCGTTAGTGTGTACTCATTATCATGCTTCTCCACACGACGTGTCTATCAGACGAAGATGCCTGCCTGACTAATTAAAGAGTTATTTATCAAGATCAGGTAGAACTGCCACTACCCACCTCACTCTGGCTGCGTTAACCTACAGTAATTGGATGATGTTTTCCTTAATGCAATCCTTGCGCTCCGGTCACACCGATCCACTGCTTAATGGCATGCGTTCACTCTCAGGCTTTTTAATATGGCAAGCAGTTTACCTGAATGACATCATTGTACTCGTTAGTGTCATTATAGCATCTGTTAAGGAATTGGCGAGTATTTTCAGGCTCTCAAGTATCTGCAATGTCTCGGGCCAGCTACACAGGGTTTCTGTCGGTCCCGTTGTTATAAATGAACGGGAAGAAAGAAAGAAGCTGAGCTGAAATGGAGGTTGCAGTGTCTGGAATTGAATGTAAATGGATTACCACAGAACAGGGACCGGCACCCAGCGAGGCGCAATATACAATTCAGGACACATTTAACTTGAAATGAAATGCCAGCCCTTGAACCGCACTGAAGGTTGCAGCTCGAGATATTTCGAACAAATAATACACTGTCTGGAAACAAAACGTGTAAACAATGAATTTTGTATGAGCGCACGAAATTGTGATGCAGTTCTGAAATTAGAAATTGTTCAAATACGAACCTGCAAAGACGCATGCTTAAATAGATAAATAAATAAAACAAAATATCTTACAAAGTTTTAGAAAGCTAGCACACTGTAATGGAAAACAAGAGCCAAGAATTTCTGCCAAGAAACCTCTGTGAATTTTACACTTGGTTTTTTAGACACTTCAAATATGTAATTTTTCATGTTAATGGTTTTTTTAAAATGTTTTTCACATTTATTTCCATTTATTTGTTAATTTGCGCTAGCAGCGCTGGCACAAATTTTATTATTATTATTATTATTATTATTATTATAATACCCCTGATCCGAAGGAAGGGGGTATACTGGTTTACCTCTGTCCCTCCATCTGTCCATATCGCCGTCTGTCCGAAATGCCCCTTTACTTTTTTTAGTACTTGGAAAACAACGTTTTCATGATTAATTCATTTTCAGTCCAGTCTGGGACTAATTTTGTAATGTTTTAAGAAACTACGCTTCCAGTACCTGATTCTGGAATACAAGCAAAGATGACGCAACACATAATTCATTGTGCAGGAGAGAAAAGTGTACTAAGAGCAACAGCCAGAGTCTGAGACTGATAAATGGACCACTGTTTCTTGTTAGAACGTCTTTTCTCAAGGTCGTCTATGTGATGTGGAGCTGTAGGTGTCTCATCTTGGGTCCAAAGCCTGCAGCGCTGGCTCGGATTCGGGCCACCTGCTCACTCGGGGAAGACTTGCTTGATTCCTGAGATCTTGTGCCAAGAGGGAGTTACCATCACCACAATCACCACCATTCCAGCACATATCCGCCCAAAGTGTGCCAATCTGGAGCCTTCCAAGTACTCTGTGTACGGAAATGATGGAGCCTGAAATGTCCAAGGCCATTTGAGCCTGTAATGAAAAACTTCATGCCTGGACTGTGATCTCATGCCTGGGCACATATGTTGCAGGATATGGTCTGTTTAATCTCTCCCCCAACCTTACCGAGCAATCCGTAAAGCACTGGTTCCATCCAAGCAGCCGACACGCGGATGACCTGCTGTCGCTTCTCGTACTGCAGTCTTAAATAATGTCAGATGGTGTCATTAACATGTTACGTAGTCCAAGTTTTATCGAATTCCCCAATTGTATCTTCGTGGGTGATTAATATCAGAAATGACAGAACAATAAGTACACAGCCTCTCTAAACAAAAGGGTTTGATTTTGGTTCCTTTCACCATCCGTGCTCGGCCTCGCAGGCGAAAAATAAAAGATTACCTTCAGACCACACCATTATTTTTGGTGATGGCACTCATACATCACGTGCAGAAGGTGCCTGTCGCTGGTCCACGACTGCCCTCGAATACAGAGCAGGACCTTTTCCTTTTCTTTTTACTGAGCAGATGATGAGGTCCGTTCCACAACCGTATCAGGATCTGAGGGCATTTAGGAAAATCACTTGATTCCAAAGTCAGGCATATCAGGTGAAAATTCAATCCAAATTGCTTGACGCTGGTCTCATTGAACTCAGAATTGGATGCTAAACAATATACTTTTTACAGAATTAAAATGTTCATCCGTTCTTGAGATATTACAAATCAAGGATTGAAAAAATGGCTTAATTTTTAGAAAACTGCTGTAATATTCTGTATGAGGGTCGCATGGTTAAAAATGGGCCTCATTAACCAATGAGATCACATTTTTTTTCAAGATATATTTACATGGAAATTGGCAGCACATAGATGGTTGTATACTCAATACAAAGTTTGAAAAATTAGTCAAAACCAATCATGCAAATTAGTATTATCCGTCGGTACACTCTCTTCCTCAAAGTTTCACCAAATGGCTTTATTTGTGTAATATAAAGCCGATCTTAACTCTCATTTATACATCACAAAGAAGGAGAAATCACTGTTAATTATAAAAATGCAGAAATAAGCAGTGAATGTCGTTTACATCTACCATTCTCTATCAAAATAAAGTAATAAAAGGTTTCTAATCCCCTCTTTGTGCTCTGTAGGACTTTGCATTTCTCAAAAGTAGGGCCCACTAGTGTTTATATAAAAGAATATCAATGATTATTTCGACTAATGTTCACAGCTTTCAAGGCGAACCTTGAAAAAACTGTCTGATCCACATGTAATAAACAATTCACATTCACCGGATTGAAATTGACGCTCATGTTTCTGACTCCCGTTTTTTTTTTAAATATCATTCCGACCACTAAGCTCTCCTATTTTTTTCATCAAAACAACTCCAGTTATATTCTAAAATAGTTATTTATTTACAGAAATCAGTTTTATTGGAAAAAAATAAGTTGATAAAGCTATGAAAACTCATCTCAAAGTCTCCTGTGAAACGCAACATCAAAACTAGCAGATGGAAAATTTTCCTGAATACTTCATCAGAAACCATGAGCGCCAGAGAGCATCCCTATAGATGACTTGCAACCACGCGATCAAAATGTGCTACGTCATGAGCGTCCGCCATGACGGTGCATATACAAAGCGGCTAGGATGGCAGCTGCTGAAAGCGTGTCTGTAAACAGTGCTGAATTTTCTCAGTATTACTACAATTTGAATGCTCGAGTGAAGATCCGATACAAAGAGAAGATAGATTTGTGTGGGTTTTGAACCATATCTAAAAAAGTCGGATTTTTCTGAGGATAAGGCGCTTCTACCGACCATTGAGTACCCAGATATTGCGTTCTATCTGGTTTGGCTACCGAAGAATCAAGTCTAACCTTGGACAAAACGTAGCCCATTTTCTGAGTGGGTGCCCAGTCTGGATTGTTTCTATCGTATAATTTTTCTGGCGCTCCTAGAAGCGAAATGCTAATACACGTGTTAAAATTATAACAACGACTGAGTGAACCACGACGAGAGAACGCTCATTTTATAGCAAAATTCCAGCAACACGAAATAAAATTCTTCCACGATATTATTGAGAGAGCTTTTGAATCTCACCTGAGATAAAATGATTACTGCAAACACGAGCTGTTTTGGTTTTAGCCTCTGTTAGATCAGCTCTGCCGATATTGTTCAGCCGTGCTCGTCTACTCTCCGTACTAAGCCTCAGAGTTTCCTCGCCCTTTTTCTGAATCATGGATGGAATTCTAAAAAAATCGGAACATGCCACGATCAAGAGTACTGCTGTGACCGTAACCATATACAGCACAAAGATATGGCATCGCTAAAAGAACGCTTAAAGCAGTAGAAAAACAAAGAGAGTTGCGCACGCGTAACTATGTTTTGTATGGAATGTCGCTTGACCCCTCATCTGTATATCCACCAACCTGGCCGACATCCGGGTTTCTATTTTGCTCTTGACGTCACTTGCAAGTCAAGGATTAAAGACATTATGCCAAACAACTATAAACTGTGATTTGTAATATTTCACTTTACAAATATAACACACATTATATTGACCCAAGTAGAGTATAAATATGAACAGTTTGTGACATTTGTCACTGCTTCCTCAGGTATCATCCGTGCTCAGAGCCTTTTTGGACCTGATGCTGGTGAGGGAACCTTCACAGCGGGCCACGGCACAGGAGCTCCTGCAGCACCCTTTCCTCAAGCTCTCAGGCCCTCCCTCGTGCATCGTTCCTCTCATGAGGCACTACCGCCATCGCTGAGCATCACATGCAGTACACTACTACTTACCCAGTCATATGTAACCTGTGGAAAAACCACACTGACACTTGTAACCGTACGTAGTTTAGATAACACGAGCAAGAAAGCTATTTATTAACACAAAAATAAATAAACAAACACTACACTGAAGTGAATATCATGGCCATGAGTAATGCCACTAGTTTCAGTGGTGGGTGTCTGGATCTTTATTAGTGAGCTAGTGAGCAGTGTGTGGGAGTGATGTGTGTGCTGTGTGTCCTGACTCCCTGGTGAGAGTTGTGCTGTAGTAGCTGCAGTCTTGAGTTCAGGCAGTGCGAAGCAGCAGTGAACCTGATAAGCTGAGTAACCGATGAGCGACAGGCGATCAGCGGACTCTGGCCCTGAATGCAGAAGCACTAATGATGGTTTTTCAGGACATTAAGCCAGATTTCAGTGTCTGTAGAAGACGTAGGGCTGTTACACTATCGAACGACGAGCTCCTCCTTTTTCACGTCTCTTCAAACTAACAAAGAAAGCGTATTTTAAGAGGACTTGTAAGATTTCTTTGTACAGTTTTGATAATCTTCAGTATTTTGTGGTGATGTAACCATTGTGATATGGGCAGTATTGAATAGAATTAAAGAGTTTCTGCAAAAGTTCTTTCCTACTGTTTATAATCCATTTTTGATTAAGAACTGTAGATATCCTCACTAAACACACCCTTAGCTGTCAAAGAAACCTGAATATATTTATTTATCCTACATTTATAGACAACTTCCAGTGAGTGTGGAGAAAGGTATTGCCAGAATTTTATATGCTGTTTTAAAGTATTATTTATTTTTGAACTGAAGCTTTATTTTTCAGTAGTGTGGCCTTTTTGCGTTTTGTTCTCATTTTGAATAAAGAGCGATGTTGGCTATATCATGCAAGCAGGCTGTATCAGACAAGCAATAATCATCACAGTTACTCCTGCATTGATCATGCAACTCTTCCTCACTAGAGAAACAACACATTATTCAGATCGTTCTTTTTAAACCGCTAACATAATGCTACTACCTTTAAGAGTTTATGCTCATCCAGAAAGCAGTGACTTAAAATCCTAGCAATACTTACATGCTTGACACATTTTCATTTCAGTTCTGATCTTTCCTGTAAGTGGCACACGGTGTCTGTGACTCAGCCTGCAATCCTGTTTCTATTCCCATTACTCACTGTGATCTGTAAATATGAACAGTGTGTCTGCTTCTGGCAAAACCTGATGAATGGTCGGACTTGAATGAGTATATCTAACTGTCGTGTCGCTTTGTACAGTGATCTTGCATGTGTGTCATCAGTAAAGCTGGTTTCAATAAAAAAAAAGGAAAAACGGTAACATCTGCAGCGTTCTTTAGAGCTCTATTTAAATGATGTGTTTATTTTACTCAAACTATTAAGTGCACTGAGCCACATAGAGGCATAATTAAAGTGTGCTTTAAATAGCCAGAAATTTATTCAAACATGAGATTTAGAGAGTGCAAATTCAATTCGATTTTATTTGTATGGTTCTTTCAACAATACTCATAAAGCACCTTTATAGAAATCCAGATATAAACTTAGAACCATGATGAGCAAGCCAGAGGTGACATGGCAAAGAAATCTCCCTGGAGTGATATGAGGAAGAAACCTTAAGAAGAACCAGACTCAAACGGGAACCCCTCCTCTTCTATTGGGATTATAAATCATTACTGTATACAGTAGAAGAGTCAAATCCTATACTACACATGTTGAAAGGATGTTCTGTCTGGACATATTGTGAAAAGGAGTCCTGAGATGAGCACAGGAACGTGTGTGATAAATGAAAGGATATGTTACAGGTCAAAACATTTCAACCTAGGCAATTTTTATCCCCCGCTGGCCGAAAGGCCCGAAGGGGGATTATGTCGTGGCGATGTCTGTCCATCTGTACATACCGGGAAGGGTGCACATCTTCTGAAATCAACTCCTTTCACAACTTTTGGAGGAATTTCACCAAACTTGGCAGGATTCTTTGTTATACGTCAGTAATCCGTATATTGTAATTTCGTTAAATTGGGTCACATTTTACCAGAATTACAGCCCTTGATTAACAAAATTATACTTTGACAATTTCATGAGAGTGTTTTCCTTCTGAAATCTACTCCTCCCACAATTTCACGAAACTTGACAAAAGGCGTTGTTAGAGCGGAGCCCCATAGGCCACATAGAGGCCCCATAGGCCACATAGAGTGTAGATACATGAAGAAACCCATCGAGTTGTTTTCTGATGTTTTCGGTCCTGTGTGTGCCTGCCACCACAGGAAACCCAACAATTAGTGAAGTGAGTAGTGAAGTAGAGTAGTAATTGGGACAGTATAGTAGTGAGTAACTTGTCACTCTTGTCGCCCGGCGTTTTATACAACATAAGGAAACAGTATAGTAACTATAATGGTAAAGAAATAAAACAAAAGAGGCTGGCTATGATATAAGAAAA